>VANL01000010.1:0-142839 GCA_006352455.1 Brachionus sp. 'Tiscar' | reverse complement strand
GGTATTTTCGAGTTTTATGACATGTCATAAATCGAAATTTTCAACCACTGTTCGATATATAAAGACATGTCACTATTGTAGGATATCCTACAATAATGACATGTCATAAAACTCGAGTAATTACGTTATTCTAATAATGGAAAAGAATATTCTTCAGAGTTAAAAGGCCAGAAATATGAGATAAAGAAGAAAAACTTAATTTGAATTAGATGTAAAAAGTCAAATAGATTTCACATTTTATGTGTAAATTTTCTGGAAAAATTATAAATATTTTTAAAACTAATTTTATTTTGTAATTTGTATTTTTTAATTTCCATAATATAATTGTCAATGTGACTTGGACTTTAAATAACGTAATCATCCGAATTGAGTGACTGTTTTAAAACAAAATAAAAATTCAATTTTAGTGACATGTAATAAAAAGTGTATACATTTTAAAACTATTAAAAATTGTTATAGCTCATATAAAATTTAAAAAAAATCAAAATTGAATTATTTAACTATGTTAAAGTCAGATAATTTTTTTAACATTGGTCAAACTTATTCTTTTTTAAGACATGTCTTAAAAATTGAGCACTATTTTTTAAACCAGTGCTCATTGTTTAGTGACATGTTATTATTTGATTTAATAACATGTCACTAAATTCAGGAACATGTTCCAAAAAGGAGCATGAAATTTTATTTTTTATTCTTTTAATTTTTCTTTTTGTCTAATTTACTCGCAATTTACTTCTATTTAAATTTTTTTAAAATCTTTAGGCTGAAAAGAAGGGGAGTGCCCATTCTCCACAGCTTGATGGTTACCCTAAAACTATTTAATTAGATTAAATTAAAATGTCACTAAATTCGAGTAATTATGTTAAATAATAATGATAATAAAAATATAGACTGCTTAATAATAATAACGGTAAACAGTACCCTAATACAAGAAGAGTTAATATGATTGAGGGAGTAAACACTGTGTCAGAAGATGCAAAAGGAAAACCAGAATATGCATACACCTGTAACAGGGAACCTTTTATATAAATATCTGCAACTATAAATGGAAATAAACAAACTATAGCATTAGATACCGGATGTTCAATGTGAAAAAATTTTGTGGAAATTAATAATTTAACAAATTTATCACTAAAATTTGCAAAAGGACATGTCAGCTCCATTGTTTTAAATGTTTGTGAAAATAATTTCATAGATTTTCATATTCATTGAAGATTACTTAATAAATAGAGAGAAAAAATTAAAATTGTCTGTAAAACCATTTGACAATTTAATCCAAGATTTTAATTTTTTTTTATATCTTTAAATTTAATTAGCAATGCAGTAAATTATAATTAAAAAAAATAAAAAATATTTAAATATAATAAGTTATTGAGATTAATTTCTTTGAGAATTCTATAAAAAATTTGCGATTTTAAAATTATTTTCAATTTTTTGGTTATTTTATTTTATTTTTTCCTTTTTTTTTAATAAAAAAGGAGAGCAAAATTACTGGATCAAATCTAGAAAATAATTAGACTGATTTATTAATCGATTCAAGGATATTTCTTTTCAAGAAAATTTGTATTTATCTGAAAAACGTGAATGTATAATGATATAATTTCTAATATCAAAATATTTAAAAAAACCAACTCAATTATGGCACTTAAATTACATTATAAACAAATAAAAAAATAATACTTTTCTTAGTTAATCTAAAACAAGATTAAAAAGATTAAAAAAAATATTTATTGAATTATTTTTGTTTTTTTGAAAATTATCAAGATAATATTACCTTCCACCTTGAGCTGTAGATATTAAAATCATTTTTAAAAAATTGAATGGCATTTATACTCAAATTTGACACCGATTTTCTAGTTTCTATTTTTCGGGCGTCATTAAAGCCAACAAATCGGTCAGTAAATGTAAACGATATTTTTGTTTATATGAAATAAAGCTTCTCAGCTTAAATAATATGTTTATTAACAATTAAAAAAAATTTTATGAAAATTTACACATTAGATTAAATGTGAAGTAAATATTTTTTTCATACGAAGAAGTTGTTGTCAGAAATTTGAATATTTTCAGAATTGATAATGAAGTACAAGTTCTTTAGATTAATTTTTATTTTTTTTAAGATGAATATTAGGATTTATTTTCTTTTTTTCCTTTTGAAAACAATCGAACCAAAATGTGTAATGGATAATTTAAACAATTTAGAATGCATTTATAACAGTAACTTAACTTTAGATCAAGAATTTTTCGATAAATTAATAATGAATAGAAATATTTCTATAAATTTATCGTATAATCAACTTTTTATCGGACAAATAAATGATAACTCAAAAATTTTTTATTCAAATTTTATAATTAAGAATGTGTCCAAGTTTTACATGCATAATTTTCCACTAGCAAATTTTATTGATGAGATCCACGACAGCTATTTAGATTTCTATTTTAATGGAACTAGTTTGGCTGATACAGATAACTGTGTTTACTTAATTAATCATTTTATAAAAAAAATTAAATCAAATAATAAAAATTGCAATAAACCATCTCTCAGTTTTTATAATGTATCTTTTCCAAGTATTTTTTGTCCTTTAATATTCTATTCATCAAGTATTGGCATTTTGAAATTTTCTAATTTAAAAAATTACCCAAATTTTATTAATTTGCCGATCCTAAAATACTTAGATTATTATTCAAACACTAAAATTGATCAAATAGAAATACACGGTATGAATGGAAAAATTATGAAAAATTTTTTCAGTTTTTTTATCTATTCGAATACAAAAAAAATTTCAGTATACAATTCTATTCTCAGTCACATAGATGATAATTGTTTTTCAAATTTGGCCAGTTTGGAACAATTGCATTTGGAAATTAACAATTTCAAATACTTTTGGAAAAATTCACAGAATACATGGATGAAAAATTTAAATTTTGATTCAACAATCAAAAATTTGAGCGATTGCTCAGGCTTAAGCTTAAAAAAATCAAGTAAATATTATATTTCTAAACTATACTTAGTCTTAAATGACCTAAGACAAAGCTATTCTTATCCAGCTGAAGATTTCTGCTATTTTGCTAATTTTCCACACCAACACATGGTTTTTCCAATAATCAAATCACTTAATAATTTAAGATGCACTTGTACAATAATTTGGCTTTTGTTAAATTATAAACTAGAATCATTTTTTAGATCAAATCAAGCTAGCATTTCAATGAAAACAGCTACAATTTTAAGTTGTTTTGAAAATTTTGAACAGCGTGTAATTGAGTGCAATTTCAGTCAAAAATTATTAAATTGTAGAAAATTTGACTTAGATGAATCAAAATATCTTTTTGACTGCAATACCAATATCAAAACAACCTGTCCGCTGATTATTTTAGAAATTTTCACAATGCTTTTGATCTTTATTATAGGACTTCCTCTCATATCTATTGGTTATTTTTCGCTAATTATTGAAAATTTCAAAGAAAAAATGTATGACTATTTAAAAATTCAATTATTTTTTCAAATAATCTCTTTAACAACCTTAATTTTTAATATTGTCTGCAAATTTTCATCAGACATTTTGACCTTACCAGAAGATTTTTCTTGTGACATGGATTTTCGTTTAGATAATACAATACTTATTCTAATTAAATATAGATTTGTTAATTCAGTAACATTTTTTTCTATAAGTGGTGCCTTGTTTTCGACTTATTTAATGATAATAAAAAGATATTTGCTAATTACAAATCAAAGTTCGGTTAAATTAGATAAAGTTTTAGACAAGAGCTACTCAATAATGCTGCCACTTATTGTTTTAATGTCTATAATTCTTAATTTTGATTTTATTGGACTTATTATTTTTGAAAAAAATTTTGAAAGTTGGTTGGATACTCTAAAATTTAAAATAAGCATTTCACAAGATATATTTCATATATTAATTATTATATCAATATTTATATTAGATATGAAACTTATTATTTTTATTTACCGGTTTAATTTTTATAATAAATTTCATGAAATCAAAGGTCTAAGAAAATCAAAAAAATATTTTTTTAAAAATTTTTTTTTAATTTTTTTTAATAGCATTTCTTTTATAGTTTCTAGACTTCCAAATATTTATCTCTGTTATAAAAAGCTAAGTACTTTTATTTTCATTAAGAATTCAGTTATCACGTTTGAAGAAAAAAATCTTGGATTAAATAAAATTTTTTGGTTAATTCTTATAGTTAATAACGGCGTTTTTTGTTCACAGTTTTTAGTCACTTACTTTACGAATAAAAATTTAAGAAGTTCTATATCAAACCTTATTTTAAAAAAGCTATCGTTTAACGAAATAAAAAAAAAATTCTTTGAAATTTTTAAAATAATTATTTTTATTTTAGTCAATTCAACCAGTTTTTAATATAATGTAATAATTTCTTTAAAGAGTCTGGGGTCAATATTATTGCTTAAATGAAGAATTAATTTTTTTCAATTTAATTTTTTTTTTATAAAATAATCAAAAAAATTCAAATTTGATTATTATATGAAAATGATTAATTTTATTTCAATTGATTCAAAATAAAAAAATTGTGTTTTTACTTTTAGTGTCTCAATTTTTGTTCAAAAATTTATCTTTTTAAACTCTTTTTATTTTTAAATGATTTTAAATAAAACATTGTACTTCAAAATATTTTCATTTTTTATTTTTTTGAACATATGTTATATGAATTAGCTATATATCAAAAAAGTTTCTTAATGATTATACATTAATGATCTCTTATTTATTTATTTAAATAGTTTAGGGAATACCCTTAGCAGCTCAGAATAGATCAGCCTATCATCCCTTATTTTAAATTAATATAATTTTAATTTAATTTTATCAATTTGTCAAATTTTTTTGTAAAAAGCTCATTATTTTATAATAGATGATATTAATTTCATTAAAAAAATGTTCATGTTCATCTTTATCTTTAAAAGATAATATTTTACTTCAAAAAGATATAGATCATATTTCAAGCTGGTCTCTTGACTTAAAAATTGAAAAATGTCTTGTAATGCATATTGGTTCAAAATATCCAAAATATGATTACATGATTTTTAATAAATATGGAACTATAAAACTATCTAAAACGATTCTAGAAAAGGATTTAAGTATTTATATTCAAGATGACCTTAAATGGACAAACCAAGTCCAGAATTGAACATATCGTGCAAACCGAATGCTAGGAATGATAGCAAAGAATTTCAAATATTTAAATACAGACTCTTTGAGAATATTATATACAGCGCTTGTATGGCGACACTTAGAGTTTGCAGTAAGTTCATGGTGCGCATATATAGAAAAAAGAAATCGTTAAACTTGAAAAAGTTCAGAGAAGAGCAGCAAGAATCATTCCTTTCCTTCGAAATTACGAATATGACAAAAGACTTAAGTTGTTAGAGTTAACTGACCTCAAAGTAAGAAAAATGAGGGGTGATTTAATTCAAATCATTAATGAATATGAAAATGTAGAACTTATTAATGGAATTAACCTTTCTCCAAATCAAGTATACAATTTAAGGAAATACACAAAATACATGGTAAGAGAAGATGTCAAAAATTATATGCATCGTTATCATTTTCTTACAAATCGTGTGGTTAAAATTTGAAATAGACTGTCTGAAGAAATAGTTAGTTTTAAAACAAAGAATATTTTTAAAACTAAACTGGACATTTGGTTTAAAAAAATTATATTTAATATAGCTTGTAAAAGCTTAGCCCTTTTTGGGTCGCCGTTTTTTTTACTACTACTACTACTACTACTACTACTACTACTACTACTACTACTACTACTACTACTACTACTACTACTACTACTAGAAATTGAACAAAAAAAATATTGGTAAAAAATTTAGATCAATTAGTAATAAATATTTTAATGAAACGTAGCGTTAGGCAATTATGTTATTTTTTTTCTGGCAATGGATCAAAATTCATGATTAAATTGATAAATATCAGTGGACAATTAATCATCATCAAAAATGGATTAGATAGTAAGCGATCTACTAAAAAAGCCAACTTTTGCACTTTATTTAAAGTCAAGTCTTTAAGCTATTATAGTTTAATTTAAAAAAAATAAAAAAATATATGTAAGTAAAAAAATGAAAATAAAATTTAAAAATTTTTTGTTGAATACAATACAATCACTTCTGTTTTTTCTCATCACTCATAAATTGATTTGATATATTTATTTTAAAATTCCATATACTTGTCAAAAATAGAAATATTATCCTTCCGTATTTATTTTCATACTAAAATAAAAATATCAAAAAAAACTATTTAAAAAATATAGCCTTGATTTAATTGAAAAATAGCAATTTGAGAAAAAAATTAATTTTTTTTTATTTAATTTATCAAAATTGTTAAAATCATGTCGAAACTTTTTTAACTTTTTCCAAGACTGATTTCTTCTCTATACAAAAAGCCAAGAAAATATGCTGTACTAAATAAAATTCAGCTAGAAACATGCTATCTGCGCAACACTATTTTAAATAATCGTTTCATATATACATGCTCTCTATATTTAAATAAAAACACAACCTTTACAGAAATCAAAAATTAATCCCCATATCAACGCATTTTAAAAAAAATTCAATTCAAATTTTTTTCTCAAGTTTAATTAAAGTAGCAATATGTAAAAATTATAATTTTTCTGATATCTCACAAATAACTTTTTATATTTTAGCAAGATTTGAATTCTGTATTAAAGCACATTTTTTTCAAATTTTATTTTAATTAAAACCAAGACTGAAAATTCCATTTTTTAGATTCGAAAACTGCTAATTGAACTCAATAATGGTACATATTTTTCAATTTTATCTTTTTATTTTATTTATATTTATTAAATCAAGCAACCACAAATTATTTTGCTCAAAGAAGGAACTGACACTTCCCAAGGAAAACCTCAAATAATCAGCAATATAAATGCTTGTTCTGCCATTGCCGAGGCTGTTCGCTCGACTCTAGGTCCCAGAGGCATGGACAAACTCATTGTTGACTCTAAAAGTAGGCTCAATAACAAAGGAAAGTTTAAAATTTATCTTTCTCTAATTTTTTTAAGGGAAAACTACCATTTCAAATGATGGTGCCACAATCATGAATTTATTGGAGGTTGTTCATCCAGCTGGTAAGACTCTAGTCGACATAGCCAAATCGCAAGATGCCGAAGTAGGAGATGGTACCACTAGCGTTGTGCTTTTGGCTTCTGAAATTTTAAAAAATTGCAAGCAATTTATTGAAGAAGGAGTTCATCCTCAAGTTATAATCAAGTCATTAAGATTAGGCACTAGAATGGCAGTAGATAAAATAAGAGAAATATCGATAAAAATTAATAAAGAGAATAAAGAAGAACAGCGAAGTCTATTGACTAAGTGCGCTGCCACCACTCTAAGTTCTAAATTGGTGGCGCATAGCAAAGACTTTTTTGCTAATATGGTCGTAGATGCTGTCATGCTTCTGGATGAATTGCTGCCATTGAACATGATTGGTATTAAAAAAGTTCAAGGTGGTGCTCTCGAAGATTCTCGTTTGGTAAGTGGCGTAGCATTTAAGAAAACTTTTTCCTATGCTGGCTTTGAAATGCAGCCCAAAAAATACGAAAATCCACTTATAGCTTTGCTAAATATTGAGCTCGAACTTAAAGCTGAAAGAGACAATGCTGAGATTAGAGTTGACAGTGTTGAAGAATACCAAAATATAGTGGATGCCGAGTGGCAAATTTTATATGACAAGTTAGAGAAAATATACAAAAGCGGTGCCAAAGTAGTTCTAAGCAGGCTTCCAATCGGAGACGTAGCCACACAGTACTTTGCCGACCGAGATCTTTTCTGCGCCGGCCGAGTATCAGAAGAAGATTTGAAGAGAACAATGAAAGCTTGCGGTGGCGCAATTCAATCCACAGTAGAAAATCTGGATCGAAGTGTTCTCGGCTCGTGCGCTTTTTTTGAAGAGATGCAAATAGGAGGAGAAAGATACAATCTGTTCACCGGATGCCCTCAGGCTAAAACATGCACGTTCATTTTGAGAGGAGGCGCCGAGCAATTCATCGAAGAAACCGAGAGATCTTTGCACGACGCTATCATGATTGTGAGACGTGCGGTCAAGAACGATGCAATTGTGGCTGGTGGTGGTGCTATTGAGATGGAGATATCAAAATATCTAAGAGATTATTCAAAAACCATTGCTGGAAAAGAGCAGATTATCATTTCGGCGTTGGCTCGTGCATTTGAGATAATTCCAAGACAACTTTGTGAAAATGCTGGCTTCGATGCGACCGATATTTTGAACAAGCTTCGCCAAAAGCACTCTGAAGGTGGAACTTGGTTTGGAGTTGACATTAACAGAGAAGATATTGCTGATAATTTTTCTGCAACTGTTTGGGAACCAGCTGTTGTCAAGATAAATTCAATAACTGCTGCTTCAGAGGCTGCCTGTCTGATTCTAAGCATTGATGAAACAATAAAAGCGCCAAGAGCTAATCAAGGAGATTCAGTTGCGAATAGACCTTATCCGGGTGGTGGACGAGGAAGACCAATGTGAAATTTAGAAAATTTAAATGGCCTCTCCACTATTTTTGTCTGATTTAAAAAAATCAAAAATATTTTTTTTATATGGATTTTTTTTTCCAAAATTTTAACCATCTTTATCAAATGGAATATTATTGAGAAAAATTTTTTTTTCCTCTATAAATTATTTAAAATCGTCAATAAATAATAAAAATGTTCATTTAAAATATATTTACTACTTAAAGACAACCTCTGGTCAATGATCTTCATATAAAAATTTTCTAATTAAATTTTTTTCTGATTAAATTCAAACAACAAAAATTTATTATTTATTCCAGGAATAAAAACTTTATTTTATTATGCTGATTTTTTTTCAAGCATAATATTTTTTTCTTGGACATGAATGAAAAGAGATTATTTCTAAAACTAATTTATTAGGCTCAAGAAATCAGATGGAATTGAAAAAAATTGACAACAAAAAAAATATTATAACTAAATAGATAAGCATATCACTAGTAGTAGCTGAAATTTGGACTTTAGAAAATATACATCTGTTTCATTGAATTCTAAATAATTAACCATTTGTTGAAACCCAATTCTGCCTTTGATGGAAGTTTTTTCCAAAATTCAAAATCGAAAATTATCGGAAATATATGCACAGATTAGTTAGTTGACATTTTGATCAAAAGTTATCTTTAAAAGGACCCTGAAATTTGCCTTTTTGAATTTCTTCAAAAATATTGGTTTCCTTATTGTTTTTGGGGAGTGATTCAAAATAGCTAGATTTAATTAAATTTTGATTTGAGATTTTTAAATTTGAAAGTGTTAAAAGCTTTTTTAGATTTAGTACTTACTATTTTTAACAGATTAATTGCCATTTTTTTTAGTTAAATCTACTTGGCTATTAAAATTGATTTATTTTGAACATGTTATTTTATTATTTGATATTTTAATATAGAGCCTTCTTTTTGTCATATAAAGTCGAAATGCTTTAAAATTTTAAGCTAATATTAGGCTTGGAATAAGCTTTAGATCAAGTCAAAATAATATATCTTTCGATCAGCTTTAACAGTATTATAAATTTTAAAATAGCACTATTAACTTTTAAATAGATTAAATATGGCCAATAAACAATATTTGAAAAAGTTTTAATTGATATATTTAATTTACATAATGAGGTTCTTTATTGGTCATTAATCTTAATTTAAAGCTTATTCCTAGCCTAATCTTAGTTAGTGTTGGGTACCATGTGTGACGACCACTAGACAGTCAAAAGTTGATTTTGACCGTTTTAATGGCTGCGAGGGAAAATTTTTTTTTTAATTAAAAATAAATGATTTTTCATAACGGGATATGCATAAGTAAATGGGCAAAAGTTAACTTGCCCGATCATGCAAATGATCAGGTGATCTCTTCTATATAAATTTATAAACTGCTAAACATTAGCTATAATATTGCAAAAAAAAAAATTTTAAATGGGACTTTCTGTTTGCCAGTTACCAGGCTTAGTGCAAAACAATCTATACCATAAATGATTGTGATTCAGATGATGATGTAAAGAAAGAAACAAAATAAATAAAATCAGAGACATTAACAACGATTCGTAAACAGTGCCAGATAAGAATGTTTAATGTAAACAAGAGTAGTGATGTATGTTCTATGTGTAAGCTGTATACTTGTGGACCTTGCACATCAGAAAAGACTATTATTTGTCTAAAATGTGGAAAGAATTAATCAAAAAAAATCATTTTACCTCTTTTTAATTTTTATTTAATTATCATACATATATATAATTTTTATTGTATTATATTTGATCGTAATGGAATAAATTTCCTTGGTCCCATTTTATTCATTATATACATAAATGATTTACTTAAGTGTATCCAAAACAGCTCGAAAGCGTACGCTGATGACAAAAAGATTATAGCCACAATGATTATTTCTTTAAATTTTTTAAAAGTTTTTTTCTTTTTAATGAATTTTCTAACAAATTAAAAAAATTTAACCATTTAAATTAAACCTTTGGGTTAATGAAAAAAATAAAATTTTTATTAAAAGCTAACAGTTAATTTTTCGGTTATTAGTTAACACTATTTTAATTAAAAAATTTAACCAAACTCGCCGGTCTTTTCACGTAAAAAAAATAACGCGATTTTCACTTATTATTCACGCTTAAAAGTTTCCCTGGGCAAGCCAAAAAAATAAAAAAATCAAGTTGATAAGGCAAGTATTTAAGAATCAAGGAAAAAGATGCATGAGAATCCAAGATCTTTAATTAGAAATTATAAAAATTTTCTAAACTTTAAAAAAACAACTTTCTAATTTTGAGCATTTCGAGTGTAAATCGATTTTTTTGTTAAATTAAATAAAAAAAATTACAATAAATTCTCCTTTTAATAAAATAAAAAAATATAATATATTTTATATAACTAAATTTCAGAATAATTTAAAAAAATATTTATTTAACTCTGTAAAAATTTATGTCAAATAAAAGGAAAAATTTTTCATCGAAACATATTATTTAAGTTTATATTGATTTTATTTTAAATTAGCTAAAATAATTTTAC
Source organism: Brachionus sp. 'Tiscar' (assembly GCA_006352455.1). Taxonomy (NCBI): domain Eukaryota; kingdom Metazoa; phylum Rotifera; class Eurotatoria; order Ploima; family Brachionidae; genus Brachionus; species Brachionus sp. 'Tiscar'. The sequence goes on along the minus strand of VANL01000010.1, from coordinate 131,772 downwards.
TTATGTCTAATTAATAACTATTTTGTCATTTCCTTTAAAAAAAAATTACAACATTAATAAAAAAGTTTTTTAAATTGAGGAATAAAATTTTTATATATTCAATTTTCTTAAATAGGAATTTTTTTTATTTTCTGCTATTACCAGGTTATCAAATTTCCGACTTTTACTCTCTTTTTTTCTTTTTTTTTTTAAATGGGTTGGATTAACGAGAGTTCAGACTTTTTATTTTTACTTAATTTAATTAAAATTTTGTATTAGTAGTTAAATTGATTAATAAAATATTTTCTTTTTTGAAAATTTTATTGATGACGACTACTAAATAAGGCTAGTGATAATTTGATTTTTTTCAAAAAACTTGAAATGAGAACTCTGTATTTAAAACAGAGTTAAAAGTCTGGTCATAAACTAAAACGAATTTAAAAAATTATTTTAAATATTTGACCAGTTTCAATAACAGGTTTAACTGATTAAAAATTCTAATTCGTCATTGGGATAATCGTTTACTTGTCGCTTTTTTTAAACAGTCGACACCAATCCTAATAAGGGTATAGTGGAAAATGTTATCAGCTTTAATTTAATATTATTTAATAAGTTTTCAGTTTTATTTTATTTTTTAATTTGCTCCCTTTTTTTACTCTTTAAAAATTTCATTATACAAACTAAAGTACATTTTTTTTGGTTAAGTTGATAAAGTGAGCTTAGTCTCTGATAGATTTTATTCTAATTATTTAACGAATTTGATTTAAAGCTATTTTGATATGTCAAAATAAAGTCTAAGTAGATCTTTTTTTAATTTAATAAACAGTTTTTTTGTAAATATTTTTTTATTTTGAAAGCAATATTTCTGATTATATTCAATTTTGAAAAAATAAATATTTTTTTAAGAATACTTCTTTTCATTTTTTAATCAACATATCTAAATAAAAAACAAACCCAAGTTTTATTTGATTGATCAATAAACTTTTCTGCTAAGTAACTGCTGGTCATTCTTATTTCATTTCAAAAAGTTAAAAAAAATTATAAAAATTAAATAGGCCTAATCAATCTGTTAGCTTTTTTTTTAAGATTGACTGATTCACTTAAAATTTTTGATCAGAATTAACAATAACTATTAGTTATTGAAAATTCACTAAAATGTTTTTTCAATAGGCTATAGCAATCAAAAAATGAAGCATCCTAATAGATAGTATTGTTCAATACTTTATCATCTAACTAACTTATTATTCTTTATTTCAATAAAATTTTAATCTTCTTTATTTTAAATTTTTGTCTTCTTTATTTTTTTTTCAATATATATTTTTAATCTTAAGATTTTTAAGCTCTTTTCATCCAATATAAAGGAGGAGTTGTTAAAGCATACATTAAATATACTGTAACATTATTAAAGAATCAAAGATTTTTTAAGTCAATTATTAAACTTGCAAGTGTGTTTTTAAGTAACTGTATGTTTTAAGTATGTTTAAAAGCTTTATTTATATTAAAAATTTTTTGTGATTTTTTGAGTATTTTCTGATTAGCATATTGTATGCTAGAAAGATTCACTTTTAAAAAATCTTTTTACTAGGATAAGAGTTTTTAAGTATTTAAATAATTCTTAAGTTTATTGAAACTGTGGACCAAAATATGAATAATAGTAATAATAAATCAAAGCATTGATCAAACTTTTCTTTCTAAAAATCAAATTTAATCTTTTTAAAACTTCTTAATTCTTGCTTAAAATGATAATTCATCTATGGACTTTTCCTTCTTAAAATAAAAAAAAAGGTAAAAGTTTTAAAAATAAAGCATTGTTTAAAAACATTTTTTATTAAGATTATTATTTAATAAATGGCCAAGTTTGAGTATTATTAAGGTAAAAAGGAAGATCAAAATCCTAATTAATTATTTTAATTCTTGATATATTTTGCTAGATAGATTTTAATTCTAAGATCTAATACTTATGAATAATGATGATAAAAATTTGAATGTAAACCTTTTAAAAAGGTTGCATTTTTAGATCAAAATTATGAAAAAATATTGTCTGTTTCAATTTTTACTAATTTTTGTTATTTTATTAGTTACAATTTGTTCATTTAATTTATTGTATTTAAATAAACTTACTTTAAAAAAAAAGGAAGATATAAAATATATTCAATATGAGTGCACTGAAAGAGATACATGTGGAGGATGGGCAGATAGACTAAAAGGCCTTTTGTCAACATACGCTTTTTCATTGATAACAAATCGAAAATTTTTTATAAAAATGACAAAAAACTGTGATCTTAAGCATGTCTTAGAACCAAACGAAATAAATTGGGATCACTCATTGTTAACAAAAAAAAAACTCAATTCAAATAGAACTTTTTACATTGGCTGGAATTTCGGTTTATTGAACAAGTTTAAAACAGTAAAAGTTCTTTTGTCAGATTTTACTGAATATTCTTTAATCAGTATAAAAGGATCTATAATGTTTTCAGATCCTCTTTCCGAAAATCCCAATTTTAAAAAAGCTATTGAACAACTTGGTTATAATTATTCTGATTTTAAGATAGCTTATCTTTTGAATAGTTGGTATAAAAAGTTGTTCAAGCTAAGCAAGCGTTTACAGTTCAAACATGATTTATACTTGAGAAAATTAAAACCTTCTCAGGATACAAAAGTGATATGTGCTCAAGTGAGAATGGGGGATCCGGGACATATAGGACAAGCAGATCAAAACTCATCTATGGACTATTGGTATTTTATAAACAAAAATTTTTTGAATTCAACACATAAATATTCTTTATTCGTCACTTCGGACAGGGAAAGCGTAAAATTGGAGGCCAAGAAATTTTTTTCTCATTTAAATGTTGTTTATAATGATAATTCAAGTATACATGTTGAAAAAACAAAAAAGGGTTTAGATGGATGTGCTAGCTTTGAAGAAGTGATACTCGATTTTCATCTTATGCAGTATTGCGATGTAGGAATCGTCGGTCACTCTGGTTTTGGTATATTGGCAATGTGGAATAGACCTGATCCATTCAAAGATTTGTATGTTTATACGAAAAGTGATCAAGTTAAATTTAGAAGTAATTATTGGAATAGAAAAAACTTAAAATTCATTAAATACAATAATTTATCAAGTATATTTTTCACCTGAAGACTTAACGAAAATATTTTTTTTTACACATAAGGATTTTTAATTTTATTTAAAATTATTTAATAAAGTCTTGATGAAATAAAAACAATTTTCTAAATTAATTAAATCGAATAAAAAGCAAAACAAAAAAAAATAACTTGATTGGAACTGTTCATGGTATTGTTTGACAAGAAAAAAATCTATACAAAAAAAAAGTTTTTTTAATAATTTTAAACTTTTTAATTAATTAAATTAGACCTATATTAGTAAAAATAAATTTAAATTATTAGTAAAAAAAATAATTATAATAATCAGAAGTTTAAAAGTAGAGTAGCTTTTGCTTGCTATGATGGCCTTCCCACTTGGAGGACTACTCAATCGTCCAATTTTTTCTTGATCATATTTTTGTTTCGATCTTTGTTGAAATAGCTATCTCCTTTCTTTTAGGTTTTACAACATCTTATTCGTTATTCTGTTTTATTCGTTATTAAAACCTAAAAGAAAGGATACAGAAAGGTTACTTAATTGAGAGTCATTAATAAAAAATACAAGTGCGAATACTTGCTTCGTTTCAATAATAACCATCTGAAAGTAAAAAATATCATTTTTTCGCAACAACTACTATCTGGAACAGAAGGAATTTTATTTGTCCTTGATTCTGATTGACAGATTCCCGATGCAATTTATTTAGCTCAGTTTAATTTAAAAAAATTTAAAAAATAAAAGATCTTGACTCGGACCTTTGAAAAAAAAAAGTTCGCACTTTGACTTGACTTGAGGCTTGTGACTTTTAAACAACTCTTTTCTTGAATTTTTAAATTTAAAAAAAAACACAATTTTTACTTTTTAGTAGTAGTAGTAGTAGCTCATGCGGTATAGTAATTTATACCAGCGCTTAGCTATTAAGGCTATTGCTAGTGATGAAATCGAATTAGTTTTTTTCACACAAATTGAAAGTTGAATAGTTAATAAATTTCAAAAAGCAATTGAATATTCAATATATTCGAATAAAATTTTGAATTTAAGTTAAATTTGAATTTAAATTTGATTTATTTATACTTTTGAAAATAAATTCAAAAACCACTTGTTTTTAAATTAAAATTCGAACTTAACTTAAATTTGAAAAGCAATTTGAACTTAAATGAAAATCAACTAAAAAATTAAAAATATTAAAATTTGAATAAAATATTTTAAAAATTTATCATTTAATTATTAATTTAAAATTCAGAAATCTTTGTTTTTAGCACAAAAGAAAGCACTTAACACTATAAAAATATTGAGCCTGTTAAGTTTTAGAAAAAATATAAGTAAAAATATATAATTTTTTATCATAATTTTTTATACTCACTGACAGTTCTTTAACTACAACTTATTTTAATGTCAGGACAAAAAAATATTAGAAAAATTTTGATGACTTACCAAAATCTGACATCGATATTGGTGTCCAAATAACATCAAAATTCAATTTATTTTTTGAATATTTTTAAATTCAAATTTTTCTATAAATTTTTTTATTTTTCAATTATTTATTTTTTTCAATTAATAAATCGAATATTCATTATATTCAGTTTTTGATTCAAAATTTTTCTTTTTTCAAATTTTAATTCGAATGTTTTTAAGATTCAATTTTTAAATTAAAATGAAATAATATTTAAGTATATTTTTCAAATTTATTAATATTCAAAATTTATATTCGAAGCTAATTTTCATTCGAAAAGCAACTTATTCAAATATCGCTTCGAATATGCATATTCGATTTCATCACTAGCTATTGCTGTCTTTATGAATTCATTTTGAGTAATCCTTTATCAATTTGTTCCGAGAATATCAAAAGGGTCTAAAATAAATTTCTTTCATAAGTCAGTAAATTAATTCAAAAAAATCAAAAGTTCTCAGAATGATTCTTGTTTTCTTTTAAGATACATTCCATTTTTTTTCTAAATAAGATTTTAATTTTTTTTCTAAAAATTACAAAAAAAAAATTGCTTTTGATTGAAAATTAAATTAAACTTTTTCAAAAAAGAATCTTGATAGTTTCTTTTTAATATGCTAAATTGAAAATGCAGTCTTTGTTTATTTAATAAAAATTAATTTTGGGCTTTAAAAATAAGATAAAAGCTAGTCATAACAGATTAAATAATAAATGTACTTATGTGTATTTGTGGTAACAAATTTAAACCATTATATTTGATATCCTAAAAAAATTGATTCAAGCTAAAATATAGAAATAATTTCTAGAATGCTAAAATCTAAAATTTAAGTGTAAATAATTAAAAACTTTCAACAATTGCTTCATTTTAATTCATATTAAATATCTTTTAAATGATATTAAAATCTCGCTTTTTTTTAATCTTCATAATTTTAGATTCATGTACTTTTTATTTGCTAGTTTCTTCTGAGTGCATAAATTTTCAAGTAGTCATCTCACTTAAGCTTCCCTATTCGACTATTTAAGCAAAAAAGAATATGATTTTTTTTAATTCAATTTGAAAGCTTTAAAAATGCTTAGCAAAATTTTAATTGTCGTTGGAATAATTGGTAAGTAAGAATTTAAAATAGGCATACTAAAATTAAAATTAAAAAAAATTTTAGCTTTGGCATCAGGTGCATCTTTATCATCTATTGATGAAAGTAGTATATTTTCTTTTTAAAATATTGTTTCTCATTTCTTCCGTTTTAAGTCGAAAAACAAATGAGAGAAATGGAAAGCAAACTAAATGAGCACATAAAACTACAGATTGAAGCTAGTAACTTGATGAGTCAAAAAATTATAAATGAATCGATTGCTGATATACAACACAATATACAAAGAATCAATGAAACAATTTCACTAATTGATGAAAGAACATATAACGATACTGCTTTTTTAACTGTCAATGGTTTGCCCATATTTTACAATGGAGAAAAATTTGTCGACTCCGTATTCTTGAAAAATCTTGATCAGAATGCAACTGAAACAGCATGGTCTATTTTAAAAAATTCATATGAAACCAGTTTATTAAATTTAAAAGTCACTGAAAAAAATTTGAAAAATTCCCTCTTGAATTTTTTGTAAATTAAATTATTTTTTATATTTTATTCAATCAAAAAAAATAATAATTAAATGAGACTGATAGATTTATAATAAAAATTTTAAATAAATTTTTTAAGTAATTTTTTTTAAATATTTTTATTAACATAACTTAAAAATTTCAAGAAAAGAAAAATTTTCATCTTAATTTTTATGGAGCTATTAATTTAAAAATTCGTTTAAGTAAAAAAAACGTATTTTTCAATTGAAAGAATGGATTTATCATTTATTTATCTATTTGTATTTTGTACCCAGCTAAAGCTCCCTCAGATAATGTAAAGCTGTTTTTAGATGAGTTAGATCACTTTTTTCATTTAATTATGATCGTTTTCATGCTCATAAATTTACTGGCACAAATTGTTTCTTAAAAGTTAATATTTAAGCCAAAAACTGTTCGTTTAATTTCTCGACGTTAATATTTATTTATTTATTTAATTAAGGTGTAAGTTCCATGGACAATAAGAATAATAGACAGTTAAATATCCATATTACAATTAAGTAAAAAAATCAGTTTGTTGTATACAAAAAAATGATTAAGATTATTCAATAAAGATATTATTAATAAATTAATTAATGTTAATATTTGCCAAATCAAATAATTTGACATTTTTTTTTATTTTTTAGTTCACAAGCCCCTAATTAGCAAATAAGTTAAAAGGGGTACTGTGATTATCAAAAATAAAAAAAACAAAAATTCTTCCTTTTTTTTAATAAATCAAAATTTTCTAAAATAAAATACATTCTTTAATCCTTTTTACGTAAAATAAAAATTTATTTACTTTTTTTATTTATTTTAAACAATTTTAATCTTATTGATGTTTTATTTTTTGTCTTTTGTTTCGATCAGAAAAATTATTTTAGGTAAAAAAGATGCAAAAAAGTTTGTTGCACTTGGTTGCAGTATTTTGTAAAATCTATTTCATTTTAGTAAATTTTGATTGATCAAAAAATGAAGAAAATTGTTTCTTTTGTTTTTGAAATTCACAATACCGTAAAAAGTGTATTTATGACTATGAAAAATAAATATTTTTAAGAAAACTGTATTCTTGATTTTTTTCAATTCATAATTATGCTGTTTTTGAGCAAAATTAAAGGGTAATATTTTTAAAAACAAATTATTATTTTACACTTTGAGAAATTCATTATTTAAAAAAAAATATCAATTTTACAATTTTTTTTGTCTTCAAGATGTTAAAAAATCATCTGTGAATTTTTGTAAAGCTATTTTTTTATTTTCCCAGACATAAAATCTTTTTAAATATTATCCTTATATCAAATATTTAATATGGAAATTTCATAGAAAGTAAGTTAAGTTAGTTTATACATGAACATTCTAGACAAATAGGTTAATCTTGATGCTGTAGATATTTAAGACTTTTCAGATTCTAGCTTGTCAAATTCCATTCTAAGAACATATCAAATTTCTAATATTTTATGAGTTTTAAAAAAGGAAATGTGCATGGAACAAACAGTCTTCGGCTCAAGCACGAACTACAAATTAGAGTACTTGATCTTAGTTTTATTAAAATATTTACACGTAGATAAATAAATAAAAGTGACCTTTTTTTAGACAAAAATTTGGAATAAATTTCTTCAGTAGCTAAGATTTGATTAATATAAAAAAATTTTGCCGAAATCTTTTCCTAAGCTTTTTTATCATATCCGATTCAAAATTTTAATTTGCTTAAAAATTCACATTTTTAAGATTTTTCTTTTACCGGAAGTAATCGTCTTTATATACTTATCTTTTAATCAAAATAAATGTTTTTTTAAATTATTTAGTTTTTTAGTCATGTCTGATCGAAAATTAAACAAACTTTTTGTATAAATAATAATTGACATCTTAGATGTTTCAAAGCCTCTCAATCTTTTACAAGTTCATTTTTATTATACATAGTCAAAATTTTCTTTTTACTTTAAAATTTTCTAATTAATTATGGGTTATTTATTCTTAATAGTAGTACAATTTATTTTTAAATAAAGAGAAGTTTTGATATACTACTAAAGTAAAATTTAACGTGATCTTTTTAGAATTTGATTTTTTTTACTCAAATTAAAACTATAATTTATCTAATAAATACAATTTTTATTAAGACTTTTAAGTTTAAATTTGAAAAGAATAGAATTTCAGTTCATGTGAAGAAAAAGGTAAATTTTTGCTTTTTAAAACGGTCAATGAATGGCTTTAAATTCTTCTGATTCATTTTATTTTCATCAAAATATTTTCTATGACTAAACTTATTTAAAAAAATCAAAAAAAAGTTAAAAAAAAATCTGGACTTTGAAAAAAAATCAAAAACAGGTCTTATTCTATATTTTAGGAATTAATTAATTAGATAATTAAGATAAGTTGGTGGGAAGGATTAAAATTCGATTAAAAACGCTCTATAGATAAAAATGTCAACTAGAACCACTAATCTTTTTTGAAAAATATATTACAAATGGACTTATGACACAAATTTTATATTCAAGTAAGGATTATTTTTTTTTTCAACCATCATATTTAAAAATTGATTTTCTTTTAATTACTTATTGAAATTAAAATTTTAAATTCATTAATTCAATAAATTTTAGTATCTTGGCTTATTCAAAATTCAAGTTAAAAATAATTAAAAATTTGTAAATTCTGTACTTTTAATCAACTTTTTTAAATAAACAATTTTTTATCTGTTATTTAGTGTGCTTCTTATAAGAAAAAACATAAAGCTTGTAAAAACTTAAGTCATTTTAAAACAAGAGGATTGAATGGATAAATTTGAAATTTTGAAATTTAGATGGATCACTTCAAAAAATATTTACATAAATGCTTAGATTAAGTAAGCACCTACTATTTATTTTATTGACTTATATTATTGTTTTTAATTTTAATTCAATAGGAAACAAATAAGTATATTTTAACAATATTGTAAATTGAAATGGACTGCATTTAATTCTAACCAAAATTTGTTTTAAGAAAAGGCTGGACTATTTAAAAAATATTGACACATTTAATTTGTTATACATATCAGTTCAATTCTTTCTAAATTCAATAAGCAAGTTGAAACTTGATTTTACATTCTCAACAACTTGTTTTTTTAAGGATAAAATTAAAAGAAAAAGTCGTACTTGCATCACATGATCTAATGTACAAATTATTTTATCAATATTTAATAGAACTTGGATGGTTTCAACTAGAACTATATTTAAAGAACTAAAAAACAAAAACTAAAACATAAAATAAATAAGAAATACAATTATGTCAAAAATATATATATAAACTGCTTTAAAAAGAATATCTAGTGTTAAATTTAAAAATTAAAGTTTCATTTATTTATTCAATCAAAGAAAATTAGCTATTAAGATTATTTAACATATAAATTTTTTAAATATTTTTTTTATTGTATTCGTCAGAATTTAAATTATTTTGTCACTTTTAAAAAAGATAAAAAAAATTATGGATTTAATAAAAAAGTTAAGTGATAAAAAATAACAAATTATAGTTATTTTAACAATTCGTTTTTTTTTCTAAAACTATTTTCCATTTTTATAGAATAATGAAAATAAATTAATCAATAAATACTTGATTTATTTTAATTTTTTCTTGTGATTTATAAATATTTTTAAATTAATTTTTTATAAAAAAATTTTCACCTAAAATATCCATTAAAAACAAGTGATATGTTCGAACTATGAACTTTTAGTTTAATATAAATGAACATTTTTTAATATTCTTTTTTAAAAATTTAGAGAATTTAAATTTTATAAAACAAAATTAGAAAACGAAAAAAAGCAAAATAATGACTAATTTTTTTAATTCAAAAGAAAATTATAACATCAAAATGCATTCAAGTTTAATGGTTTCAGCCTCATGCTATTTGGCTTGGGTATTTGTGTTTTCTTACGCCGCTTTTTTAAATTTAAATTCTTTTATTCAAAATATTAATTTACTATAAATATTTCTGGGTTAGTTTTACTTGTAATGCTAAGATCGCTTTTTGTTAAATGTTGTTAATTCATAATAATTAGTTTTAATTAATTTTTTTTTCAATTTATATCATATAATGATAAAAAATAGTTATGATATTTATTTTTATAAATATTTATTTTTATTGATGACTCTAGTGACAAATATTTGTAAAAAAATTCAATTTTTTTTACAATTTAGGAGTCAAATATTTATGGATTTAAGTCTTCTGATATTAAAACCGATTCGCTCCCTATTGCATAATTGGATTCAACAGGGCAATATTCAAACTAAATATTTGAAAAATATGCCTATTAAATTACATAAATATCAAATTAAAATTTGGGCTTTCCTCCTTCAAATATGGATCGTTGGTTTGAGATAAACATTTATTTTAATAAATTCATAATCCAGTATAAATTTGATTCCAAGCTCATAAGCTGGCTACTAATTTTAAAATTGGCAAAATTTTAGTCTGATGACTTAATCGATTGCCTCGTATTTCAATGCTATTTTTCTAGTAGATATTTTTAGTTATTCTTTGTCTAGATTAAAAAAATTTAATTAAATAGAGGCATTAATTTCATTTCTTTTGTTTAGCATATGTACTTGCACACTTCAATGATATTTGGCCTAAGATCGGACACAATGCGGCTTGTTAAATTTAAGATAAGCTTCTTGACTTTTAATTAACAAGTGAAACGATTAGCAAGTGAAAGAGTGGCGACGCGCCTTTGCGTGACTCTTTCAATTTACTAGTGATTTAAACATGATTTAGAAAAAATAAAGAAAAAGAAAATCTTAAAAGAATAAGATGTGAAATTTAAACAAGAAATTTGGCTTCAGATAATTCCAAAAATTTAAAGTTTAGTGGGCTATATGATACTATTGAAATATAAATAGCTTGTCAATTTTATTTTAAAATTAATATTTTCATTAAAAGTATTCAATTTTATCTTTATATGGCCGATAATCGGATATTGCATAACAAATGACAAGTAACAAGATCCATATCAGTGCTAAATAGATCAAATTTTGATTTATTCTTAAGATTATACAATTAAAATTAATTTTTTTCTCACAATATAAAAACATAAAATTTTTTTCAATTTTGATCAAAATATTTAAGGCTACCAATAATTTTTTTTCTGGCAAAATGAAAAATAAATCGCCTACCTTTGATACAATTAGTAAAAGCATCGTTTGAATTCTAGGAACTTACTAAACTATTTCATGAGAAGGTTTAAATTAGGTTATGCATGTAGAAACAGCGATATAATCACATATTTTAAATAGAATATTTTTCAAGTGATCAATCGCGTATTTTTGATTAAAGTGACATCTTAAAGATACTTATTCTTAAATATTTGAAAACTACCGCTACTTAAGACTTAAATCTTTTTTTTTTTTGATTTTTGCTTTTTGCAGTCATACACGAAATTCTCGATTTTAAAATTAAATATTTTTACAATTTTTTCTAATATTAAAGTTTGATAAGAAACATAGGAATATGTTTTGTGAGCTTAAGAAACATGGTTTCTCATAAAAAAGATAATTTTGGAGGACAAAAAAAAAAAAAAATTCGGCCATATTCTATCAAACATGAGGAAAACTATTTAATAAAGAAAACGTGATTAATTAAGCAATAGAGACCTGTGCATTATCTATCAAATTAAACCATTATTTGACGAATATTAATTGTAAACTCGAAAAATATTTAAAATATTTAAATGTTTTCTTTTCTAGCTTTTTCCGCTGCGTGTGCCAGTTCATTTTAGAGCTATATATTCAAAAAGGGCTTGTCACCTCAAATAAAGAACAAACATTAAAAAAAAAACTATTGATTTGAAATTGATTAAGCACTAAGCAAACATTTATTGCAAATAATTTTTCTTAATTAGGCAAAGATTTAGACCAAAAATGAATGTAAATATTTTTTAATTAGCTGGCTAATTTATAGCAAACAGTTGAGGAAACGCGTTACAGTATGCTTTTAAAAGACCATCTCTTATTTGAGAGATTACAAACAAATCTGATTAATTAGCAAAAACATTTCATTGTTTTAAATTGTGGGAAAATATACGCCTTTATTAGCGTATATATAAAATACAATTTTTTCTCTAAATTTAAAATTATTTTTTTTAGAATTAGAAAATTTTTTAGTAATTTTGAGAAAAATTTTTGCTTTAACCAAATTAAACCATGATGGAAAAAATCTTTTATTTTACATTAATGTCTATTTTGGCTCATTGTGTACTAATGTTACCATCGAGCAACGAGCATCCAAAAATATTAAGATTTTCGCCGAACAGTAGCGCATTGTCTCTTAATTTATCAAGCTCAAATCTAACTAAATCAAAGCGCCAGTTGTGTAAGCAAGCCTTAATAGCTAAATAATTAATTCTTCTTTTTCAAAATTTATTCAATTTTTTATTTTAAGCGGCTTGCTATTCAAACCCATGTAATTATGGCACATGTTATGATGTTGCATTGGCACAAAAAATGGTAACTGGCTTTTATTGTGTGTGTTCAGCAGGCTATACAGGAACTCAGTGTGAGAAAGAGATTAATGAGTGTTCATCTGACCCTTGCCAAAATGGTGCTCAATGCTTGGATTTGGTCGGATCATTTTTTTGCTCATGTCCGACCGGCTTCAGCGGTGTCCTTTGTGAAAAACGTAGTCTAAAAATAAAATTTTTAAATTTTTTGGATGAAAAAAAATTATTTTTTAGAAACAATCACCAAAATTTGTCCCGAAAATGCATGTGGTGATGGCGAATGTGTACTTACGACTCACCCCACTCATCAATACGCCTGTAAATGCAAAGATAATTCATATAAATTCGAGCCATGCTCATGTAATTAGAAAAATGATAATGAACTAATAAACTAAAGATTTTATTTTTAAAGCAACAAACAGTGTGAACAAATGCACTTCTCACCCATGTGGGTTGAACATGTGCATCGAAGCGCCAAATTCACCCACTGGCTTTGTTTGCCAATGTGGACCGAATGATTTTAGAACTTCAAGCTGCGAATGTAAAATTGCAAATTTTAGAAAATTTTAAATTATTTTTTTCTCAGCACTAGCTGTCATTGAGGGTTGTGATTTGAATTCATGTCTCAATGGAGGTACTTGTGTTCCATATAGTGCAACTGAACGTTGGTGTAATCCAATTCAATCAGGTCAAACTTGTTGCCAATGTGTTACCGGCTACACTGGATACAGATGCGAAAATGGTAAATTTTCTTTTTGTCAAAAAAAATTATTATAGCAATTGAGATTTTTGAAAAACGAATTTTTGCAATTAGTTTTTTTTTTTCAAATATTATTTAAAAAATAATTTCTAAAGAAATAAATGAATGTGTCTCGAATCCCTGTAAAAACGGAGGAATTTGCGAAAATTTGGTCAATTCCTACAGATGCACTTGTCCAATTGGTTTTACCGGACCTAACTGCGAACGTAACTTTATTTATAATGAAAAAAAAATTAAATCTAATTAAAATATATTTGTCTATTTCTAGAAAGCTCAGGTTGTTTGAACAACCCGTGTAAATTCGGTGGTACATGCATTCTCGCTGCAGATGGCTCTGAAAAATGTAACTGCAAAGATGGCTTTACTGGAACCTACTGTGAAATTGGTAATATAACCATCTATTTTCTTTTAAATTGACGAAATTTTTGTTCATTAAATTTTTTAAGATATAAACGAATGTTTATCATCACCATGTCAAAATGGAGGTACTTGTATTGATTTGGAAAACAGCTATGCCTGTTATTGTCCAGATGGTTATTTCAGACCGACATTTTGTCCGGCTTCTTCGTTTACAGCAATACCGACACAAAGTAATTGCTCGTCCCTTTTCTAACTTAGACATAGAACCTCTTGTTTTTAGAATAGAACCTTTCTAGTTAGATATTTAAAAACTTCCACTCTTTTCCTAGAATTAGCACCCATCTTTGACTGTTTAAAATTTAAAATCAATCAGGTATTAAAATTGCCACTACAACTATGGCTACAACAACGACTCCAGTCACTGTTCCTCACAGTTATGTGTTTACAACATCATCAATTACTCCACTTTTAAATCAAATAGTTACTCCATGTCAGCAAAATATATGTTTTAATGGTGGATCGTGTTACATAGTGTCTCAAAGTGGTTTTATTTGTGTATGTCCAATTGGTTTCAATGGAGATATGTGTCAATTTTGTATGCATCAATTAAAAATTTATTTTTTTTCATTTCTTTTTCTTTTTCTAAAATCCTTATTCTTCGAATTAAAAATTTTTGGCTAAAATTAAAAATTTAGAGCCGGAAAATAGTCTTCCGGACCTGTGTCCCAATCAAAGCATATGCAAAAACCAAGGTGTTTGTCGCATAATCGGCAGCACTTTTATTTGCGTTTGTCCCGAGGGCTATTTTGGTAGTTTGTGCGAGTTAAACGGTAAATAGGAATAAGAAAGTGAAATAATATTTGGGTTTTTAATTTTAAGAGCCTAAAGATTCTGTTTTGATCAGTTCATTGTTGTCCACTTGTAATCCCAATCCATGTAAAAATCATGCCACTTGCATCAATTATGACTCAGGAGAATTCTACGGCTGCCTTTGTCAGATTGGCTTTAGTGGAAAATATTGTGAAATAGCTCCTGGTATTAAAATATGCTTTAGCTTAAGTTTTAGCAAACAAACTAGGCAGTTATAATTTTTTTTTTCAAGTAAATGAAGTTATTTATATTGATCCTTGTGATCCGGATCCTTGTTTTAATGGAGGAACTTGTATTTTAAGCCATAGTGGAGAGTTTGCCGGTTGTTTTTGCAAAACATCCGAGTTTTCTGGTCCCTACTGTCAAAATTTCAGTCGTAAGAAATTGCTATGCTTTGTGCTTTATCTTTTGCCTCGCTACCGCTTTTATCAAGCTTATACTTTTTAAAAAATTTCTAATCTTAATTTTTTTTAGCTTCAACAACCACTACAGTGGCTTCAACAACTACAGCAAACTGCTATCCTAATCCGTGCTTCAATGGTGGTGTATGCAGCAGTCAAGGTTGTATCTGCCCATCAGGCTATTCGGGTCAATTTTGCGAGACATTAACAAGTAATTTTAATCTAAATTTACTTCACTAGTAGGGTTGAAGATAACAAAAAAATAATTTTTACAAAATATTAGCCTCCAGTCTTTGTAAAAATATAAAATGTCAAAATGGTGGAGTTTGTAATGTAGTTTTAAGAAGTTCAGTGCCAACAGCAGAATGTTGGTGTCTGAAAAATTTTGCTGGTTTTTATTGTGAAATTCCGATAATTCCTGGTACGGTCTATGAGACTTAGCTTATCGGATTATTTAACTTGCTTTAAATGCTTAAAACTTTGGGAAAGCAAATAATTTCTTTTTACAACAAATTAAAATTTTTTAAAAATTTAGATTCAAACAAATGCAGTGATATTAAGTGCTTAAATAACGGAACATGTTCTGAAACATTGACTGGTGTTACTCCATCTGCTTATTGCAATTGCAAACCTGGCTTTACTGGCTCAAGATGCGAGACTGAATACTTCAGATGCACCCAAGACGGAATTTTTACCGATGTTTATGGATGTGCAAGCGGAAGATACTTGGAATGTGTTTATTTTGGTCAATCATCTGTAGGCTTAAGTAATGGAATTTTGTTCAGAAGAGATTGTCCTCCAGGTTTAAGATTCAATCCAAATTTTGGCTACTGTGACTATGCCACTAATTTTAAATGTCCAGGCGAGTAAATCTGACATGTTAAGTTATTTGTTTACCCTTATTTTGCCATCTTTAGGCTTAAATTTGAAACCACGTTAAAAGATTAATGTTAAACTATTAAAAAACTTATTTATGATGTAAAGAATAGTTCTAAATTTCCTTTTTTTTTTTAATCTTTAGCGCCTTATAAACGTTTTTTTACTCTGTTATTTTAAAAATGTTGTTAATTTTATGACATTCCACATTATGGACATTATAAGAAAATTTTCATTCAACAAGTAGTTGTTCTTGTTTTTTTTTTTCATATTTATTTTTTGTTAATTTATCAATTATCTATACTTAAATAAAATTTTAAAAAAATTATATTCAATTTTAATCAAAAAATTTTCCTCTTCAAAATGAATTTAAATAATAAATTAAAATTTTTCGAATTATTAAATTTATTTCTCTAAATAAAGAAGGTTTTGGAACAGGAACAATGATTGTTTAATTTTAAAAAAAATTTGATATTTTTTATTTGATTAAATTAGTGTTTCATCTGGATTTTCATGCTCCTAAATTAGTGTTTAATATATTGATTTAAGATATTAATGGCCCCTTAATCTTATTAAATACATTTTTAAATTTTTTTTTTTAATTTTTAATTGTTTTTTTAGCATTTTTCAATCTGAAAACCAAAATCTTTATTCAAATATTTAAAAATCAGTCTTAACAATCCCAGGAAAAATTCAATCAAAATGATCTTATCCCTTAATTGCATAAATACATTTTTAAATCTTTCTTATTATTATTTTTATTTATTAATATTATTTCAAAATTTAAACTCGTATTAAATTCTAAAATTTCTTTTGACTTCTAAACTGATCTCATTTTATTTCTCTAAGTACTTGCTGACTGTAGTTTTTTTTTACTTAAACATTATACTTAAAATGACTATAGAGCTTCCTTTGTTGATTCTTGATAAAAATATAACCATAATAATAGATTTTAATCTTTTTATTGATAAAATAAGTTTAAATATTATGGCTTTTAAAATCTTTATTAAAAAAAATTAACAATCAACAGTATTCCATTTTGGACTTAAAGTTGTTCCGGAAATTTCAAAACATGTTGTCCTTGCTACTTCCATATTGTAAGAAAATATAGTAGACCAACTGCTAATAAAAATGTTATTTTCACATCTGATAACGATTGAAACTGCTTCTGGCGGTATTAAGACCGATTTAGCTTGTCCAACTAAAAAATCAAATTAAACAAACTAAATTTTTTTTAACTAATTTTTACCTGGAAAAGTTCCTGTCTCTTCTTTTATGTACTGATCTCCTAACTTATAGTAAACTTCGAAGCGTGCTACATACCCACCCTTATTTTTTACTTTAATAATGGTCCAATCATCTCTAAACAATGGTGTTGCTAAATTAGAAATTTAAAAAAGTTAAATGCTTTTTTTAAGTATTTCTTACATGAAACAAAAAAACCAAAAGCCAAATATAAACCAATATAGAATAATGTTTTCATTTTTCAAAATATCATTTAATGTAATTACAAAAGAGTCTATTTAAATATAGTTAAGATATTAATCGAACGATTTTGAACAAATTTTTATAAACTGATAAGACTTCAATTTTCCACCCAATTTTTATATTAATGGGAAAATATCAAACATTTAAACTCTTGTCTAAAACCAGTATTTTAATTTTTAGCATCAGACAGTTTTGGGTATTGTGAATTTCATCAAACAAAACGAACAAAAATTCTCTTTTTTTGCCTAAAATAAGTTTTCTAATGTAAATAAAAGACAAAAAATTAAAAATCAATTAGATTTAAATTTATTATTGACTTTATTTACCTAAAAATAAAGAAATAAGGTTTTTATTTTAACTTTGTTGCACTAAAGAACAGTTTTTTTTTTTAAATATATTTTATTTTATTAATCAAAAATTAAATAGTAAATTTTGATTAATCAAAAAAAATGGAGAATTTTGTTCGTTTTGTTCATGAAATTCACAGTACCCAGTTTTGTAATTTTTTTAAAATTGGATAATTGATAATAAAAATAAAAAATTTGGCTTAACAACTTAATTTTTGCTTTATTGGTGAAAAATATTGACATATGTCTTTCTTGAAAAATACTGTAAAATATCATAAGTCATGAAACCGACACCAGCAGCTATAGGACCTTTTATCCAGTTCATTGATAAGCCCTTATAAAGCCCTTTAATAAATCCCTCTTGATGAACAATTTTCGAAAAAAGCTCTAGAATTCCTAAATCCGCTTCATGTCTATTCAAAATAAATGCTGTTTGCATTCTTCTCCGAATAATATCGAAAGGATATGAGGATGTTTGGCCAGCAGCACCTGCAATCGCACCATAAATCATTCTCTCAATTGGTCTAGGTTCCTTTTTTTTTTCACCTTAAAAAAATGAATATTATTTTTATTTTATTTTTTCTTAGAAAAAAATTTACTTCTATGAAACATTTTTAGGGTTTCGTAAACAAAATATGCACTCCCGGCATAAGGCAAAGCACCAATTAAACTAACAGTGTAGCCACGATAAAAACCTCTTAAACCTTCGAATTTGTAGGTTTCTTTAAAAATTTCAACCAAATTTCCAAATCTAAGAAATTTTATTTTTAAATAAATATTTTATTTTTTTACATAAATGGTTAAGTTAAATACTGGCTTTTATTTGTTACAGCCATTCTTGCCCTAGCAATGTCAAGTGGATATGTAAAAAAGGCAGCTGTAACTCCAGCTAATGATCCTGCTAGAAATCTTTTGAATGGAGTTGAACTGAAAAAAAATATTTAATTAAATGTTCTAGTTAACAAATTTAGTACCGTTTTTTATCAACGTTTAGAATGCGTTTATATTGTTCGTGACTTGTGAAATTTATCGCTGCAGAGGGCATCACTCTAACCATACTGGCAGTATTTCCTCGCCATAAACTGCGAAAACCGTGTCTGGAATAATCACTGTGAAGAAAATTAATTAAAGCTTCATAGCTAAATGGAGCTTTTCGGACCTGAAAATTTATTTTCGCTCGATCAAGAGGAGCTATCGTTGTTTTGGCAACAGCTCCAGCTAGGGAACCAGCAATCAAAGAGGTTAAAATTTTTTTCTGAGTCGATAAAGAGTTGATTTTCTTTATTTTTATTTTTATATAAAATTTAACTAAATTTAAAAATTAGACAAAGTTTTACTTTATCGTGTATAGAATCACTGTTAGTCATTTTAATTCATTGAATGGCGCTAATATCATAACTGTCCGGGGATCGCACAATCCTATTTTAAAATAAGGTCAATAAAAGATTTTTATTTTTATATGTCATTTGACAAAAAAGTTTACTACGTTTTTAAACGTCATTAGAATAAATAATTTTAATATTTAAAATAAAAAATTTTATTTAATTTAAAGAAAAAAATCTAAACAAAAATTGAATAAAAAAACCATTTATTTTAGAGGCGCATCACTGTTTACAGAATAGCTTTTCACTCTTGAGAAGTAGAAATTTGGAAAATCAATTTTATTCAAATCAAATATAGCTGTATTTACACTATTACAAGATCTAAAACAAATAAAAAAATATAGATTAATAGGGAAAATTTTATTATTATTATTTTTTATCATACTTATTGACTGTATCTATTTCGTATTTTTTCCATTGCAATTGATTATTCATTTTACCTGTCAACTCCAGTTCCATTCTGTAAACATGTTCTTGTTCTTGAATCGTTTCTCTTTCTTTTTTTCTTCCAACTTTGGACGCTAAAGTGTTTTTTATCTGAGTTTTTTTAACCAATACCAAGCAAACTTTGCTCAATGCCAAAGTCCACTTTCCTCTGACAATGCTTTGCTCATTTGAGATGAATTGATTATAAAAATTTTGGGTTAAATTTGACAGGCTAGTCGGTTGCTTCAGTTTTGCGACAACAATTTTGGGCTCATCGGGAGATGTTAAAAAGAGAACGGTTCCGTCAGGCAAAAAACGCAGATAGCGATAAAACTCAACCAAATGCCATGGCTTGTAGAAGTTGTCCAAAGAACGCTCACCTTCTCTAGCATAAGTTGTTTTACTAATATAAACACCGTCAAGGTTCAATCTTGGTCTTTTCAGATACATTTGACGCCAACTTGAATACATTTGCAGATAGTTATTGATATTATTTGAACCCCATATTCTAAGAAAATTCTTTAGAAAAAAAAAATTAATTAAAATTTTTTAACTAACTTTGCACAAGCAAGTTTCCATAATTCTTGATCTCGGCCACACACATAAAACCCTTTACAAACCTTGTTAAAATTTAAAACATTATTGAATTTAAAAAAAAAGCTTAACTAACTGCAGAAAAATTGTCTATAGAACGCATATCTAAATGTTCAGATGCAACCCATTTTAAAATAAGTATGATCACTTCAAAAGGCAAATCAGAAAAATGTATTGTCTATTAGAATTTAATTAAAAATTAATAACTTTTAAATTATTTAATAAATAAATACTCTTTGAGGATATGCTTTTTCACATAATTTATTTTGCGAATCGACACATTCTTTAAAAATTTGGTATAATGGTTTATCGGATTCGGAAGATGGAGCTTGTTCTTTTGATTCAATTTTTTCATGTGTTGTACTCTCTTCATGTTTTAATTCAGATAAACTTTTTGGCTGCCTAGAAGAGGACATTTTGAATTCAATATCAGCATCAAGTTGGATTGCCATTCGGTAAAATTTTATTGCTTCAAAGTGTCTGCTTTGCTGTTCTAATATGACTCCTTTATTAAATAAATATTGAGCCTTTTCTTCATTAGTTTTCGGTTGTTGATAATCCAGATCAATCGGATCCGAATTTTCAATCTCTGAATGTTTATTTGGCTGAATTCGATTTCGATTTGGTAATTGGTGATACACAGCAACATTTTTTGGCCTTATATTTACCTCATTTTCGTTATTTTTTTTATTAAAACTGCTCAAAAATTCACTTTGATCAGTTGTTTTTTCTTCTTCAAGCTCTTTTTTCCATTCGAGGCGAAACTTTTTTAATTCGTTTTCAAGCTCGGCAACTGTTTGAGATGCAATAAAATTGCTTGGCAAAATATTTTCATCTTCTACTAATACATTCAATTCTTTAATATCATCGGCTGACTAAAAATTTAATTTTTACATTTTATCTTCGTTTTCTAAAATTTTCAAACCATTTTTAAAATTTGGATAATTTTTTGATTTAAGGAGCAATTCAAAATCGAAGGTTAACTGAATCTTTTTGGATTTTTAGCTTTTGTCTGCTTTTTGGTTTGATTACTAGTTAATTTAATTATCTTTGTTGCTCAATTTTGAATGCATATGGAAAAATATTTTTTATTGAGCGAAATTTAATATTTTAGTGTATAGTAAAGTTAGTTTTTCACTGTAATTGAAAAAATTTTTAAAATTGTTATTTTCTCTTGGTAACATTTTTTTTTATTTTGATCAAAAAACAAAGGTATATTTAATTGTTTTTAAAACTGAAAAAAATATTTTTTTTAGCTTGTTACAAAAAAACTGATTTAAAGTTTTGGCTTTGTTTAGTTAACTAAAAATGGCAAAGGATAGAAAATTTTCTGTGAATTTAATTAAATTTATTGCATTCAAATTGAAAAATAAGTTGACTTTTAAAAACTATCCTCAAATTTTTTATATTTGCTTAATCGTAATCCCCCTTTTTAAAAATTAATTAATCTATTTAAAAAAATATGAAAATTTAATTGAAATAGACTAATTTGAAACTTAGTTGAACTATTCATTACATGATTTGCTTTGTTAATAGATATTTAATTCAAAAATAAAATAAATTAAAATAATCTAAAAATTCAGGTCTTTTAATATAAAATCATTCTAAGAAACTAAAAATTTTATTCAAGGTTTAAGTGCTGAATGAATTGAGACAAAAAAATATCTTTTAACTAATGTTTAAAATGATTTTCTATGATAAATTTACTATTTATTTAGATAAATAGATTAGATTTCTGTAAATAAAATTTAAGAAACTAAATAAATAATTCAAAATCGTTGATTTTCAAGATCATTTTCAATATTTACGTATATTTTAAATAAAATGTCGTAGTTTGACATTTAAAATTGTCTTATAGAAATCAAAGTAAAAACATATTTATTTGATTAAACGATCCCAACTTAATTTGTCTTTTAAGGTAAATAATTATTTGAGGTCTTGAATTAATAAAATATACAAAATTAAGATTTTCTATTTTTATTAGTAGATGATATGTATATAAATTAATCTAATCAAGAACTAAATTTAAAAATAAAAATTGAATTTCGACTTTTTGAAGATTTTATAAAATTTTTGTGATCATTTTTTTAATTTAAATTAATATTTAATGATCAAAAAATTTAAAATAACATTAGATTTTACTAAATGAACTAAATATTTTAGAGTAATTTAGTATAAAGTTTTAATTTCATTCAAATAATAAAGCAAACTTTTTAATTCATTTATCTAAAATGCTATAATTATCATATATTTATTTTTCTTCAAAGCGAGAAATATTCTTTAAATGAGGTTAACATATCAAAATTTTTTCAAGCTTTATTTTTGATATCAAGAAGAGTAACAATCGTTTCAAGACATTTCTATTACATGTTTGAAATTTTTTATCTTCATAATTTTTCAGCATACATCAAACAATTTGGAAAGAAAAATTAATTTATTCTCTTAATAAATTCAAATTCAGATAATATAATTTATTGCGTAAAAAACATGATGTTAAAAGGGTGGTAATTATTTAAATGACATTTAACTTTTTCATAATAGATAAAATAACTTATTAATATGGAAATTTGTTACTTATAAGAAGTTTGAAAAATTTTTTTAACTCATAATTTATTTAGGTTACTGTAATCAAATTTGTTTTTAAAAATTACAAAATGAAAAAAACAAATTCATGTATTACGAAACAATTTTTGTACAAATCTAAAAATATCACCTGATTTTGAAAAAAAAATTAATGATTTGAGTGAATTTTTGTTTTATTTAAATTAAAAAGGCATAGATTTAGAAATAGGGTGTTAATTGTTTTTTTTCTTTTAAGTAGATGTATAGAAAGCTAAATCTTACAAAATACGAGTCTACGCCGAATATAGTTTGATAAAAAGCTTATTGATAAAAAGTAATTTTTTTTTAACTTTTCTTATTTTATGCATATTTGTTTAAAATGATATTTAAGCAACGAGAAAATATTAAATTAGAAGATTTTAAAATGGAAAGCGATCGTCAAATTTCTTTCGAAGCTAATTCAGAATCCAATTTATCTACAGCTCAATCATCAGCCTCACTTATCTGTTCAAATCAAAATCAACATTTAAATAAAAAATCAAGCTATGTTACTCTTGCTATCATGTTCACCCTGAACCTTATTAATTACAGCGATAGATTCACAATAGCTGGTAAATATTTTTATAAGCTTTATCATTTTTTCATGTGATTTTAAATTTATCTGCTGATATTAAGAAAAGCTATTAATTCGAACAAAATTGTTTTATTCTCATTTAAAAAATTGATATGATTTTTATTTTGCACAAATTTAGCATATTAATAAAAATATTAATAAATTTTAACTCGAAAAAATTTGATTATTTGTAAAAACTTAAAAAAAAAAGAATATTGATTTATTTAAAGCATAAGAATTGAGTTTTTATTAAGGTTATATTTGAGCATACTTTTATATGTAAGTATATTCAAAAAAGAAAAAGAAAAAATACATAATATTGATATTTTAATAAGCTTTGATTAAATAATGTAAGAGCATAATTAAACAAATTTGTTGAAAAAATTCTAATCTTTATGTTGTTCAAATTTTAAAATAATTTTAGAAAATTTACCATATAACGAATTACCGAAGAAAAATTACTAATTTTTATAAAACGCTTTTTTTTCTATGAAAAAAAAATTCAAATTATCAATTTTACATTTAAATGCTGTATTTTTTAGAAAAATCAATAAAAAATTAAGAAAAAATAAAGTTTCTTTTCAAAAATTTTTTAAAATAAATTATTCAAGTTTTTTTTTGATTGTGGCTAGTTAAAAAAATATTTATGATTTTAATCTAATTAAATGAAAGCGATTTTGGTATTTCGAAATAAAAAAAAATGCTTTCTTTCAGAAATTACGCTTTAAAAATTTCTACAGAGGTGAAAAAATTGTTTACTTCATATAATTTCATGTTCTCAAAAGCTTTAAAATTTAAAACAATCAAAATAAACTGAGAATTTTTTTTGAAAATCTAAAAATCTCTCAGTATTTTATTTTCAAATATGCTTTTTTAGGATCATCAAAATGATTGGAATAAACGCCATTAAATGCAAAATGTTTATTTAATTAAAATTGAATTAAATTTAGTTTTTTTAAAGCAGCAAAGCTAAATGAATTTTTTTCATATTTTCTAATTAATTATATGATATGAAATGATGTTTAATTTAATGATTTTATACATTTTTTAAGTGATAGGTAAAAACGATAGTATCATAGACTATGAATTTCAAAATTTCTTTTTGATTAAAAATAAGTAATTTTCAATTATAAATTTTGGATAATTATTTCCTAATGTATGTTACTGTGAAAATAAGAAAATATAAATTTTATTCTGACATTCAATTCTGATTATGAAAACAGAATTTTCTAGATTATTCAGAATTTATTTTTTTTAGCAACAAAAAAAAATCCTAATTTACAACTAAAGACTTAATTAGGTTAATGAAATTTTTTTTAATTTAAATTTAAAAAATACTTTAAAGAAGGTTGCAAAAGCTGTCATCGAAATGTTGAAACATAATTTTTTGACAACACATTCTGATACCATTTAGACTCTTAAATTTGTAACAATTCACAAAAACCATATTTAATAGATAGAAATAAATAATATAAATAAACAATTTATTGATTTTTAAGACGTATTTATTAGAAAGCTTAAAATTTACATTTTTTTGTAAACAAAATAGACAATTTTACTAATTTAGATAAAAAATTTATGTTTGGCAACTTAGGCTAATTTATTTTTCTATTAAAATGAATAAAAAAAGTTGACACGTCACCATATTATTACTAATTGTATTAAACAAATATTAAGTTAAATAAATATTAAGTGTGAGTATCAGCAAGTTTTAATTTGTTAAAGTTCCATCTAAATAAATGTTTATTTTTAAGCCCAGCTTGAAATTACAAATAGCCTTTTCTGTATAAATAAATAGCGAACTAATTTTTTCATTATAATAAAAATAATAATACAACATTTAAAATAAGTCCTTTTTTATCATTCGATCGATAATAAAACTTTATAAATCTGGCACGGCACCATATCAAATTTAATGGTTGTGATTATGAGAAACTGAATTTTTAGTTAATAGTTTAAATTTAAAAATTTATCAGCTCGGAAATTAATTATACAGATTTAAGACAGAATAATCAAAATGATGAAAAATAGCTTTTACATTCTATTTGGCTTGATTGTCTTAAGTAATTTAAATTTTTTAAAATTAATCTATGTGAAAATGATTCCATTGAATATTACTACACTTCAAATTGATCCAGTTTTAAGTTAGATTAAATCAAGCTTTGGACGAACATTTTGTTTAAATCTAAATAAGAAATTTGCCTCGCAAATAAAAAATATATATTGAATTGATTAGTTTTTGTAATTATTATTTTTTTTTTATTAGGCTAAAAATAAATTAAAAAATTAAAAGCAAATATTTTTTTAAGAATAATTTATTTGTTGAAAATTTTTATTCATAAAAAAAATCAAAAACTGTGATGTCAAATTTAACAGTCATTTTTTTACTGGTATGAAAGATTTTTTTATCTTTCATCATTAATTCCAAGCCAAATCTAATTGATATTTTCTTTTAACTAGTTTACCAAGTTTAACTCTTCTTTTTTTTTTGTTTATTCTTGTTTTAAATCCAGTTTTGTCAAATCTAAAAGTTTTTTTCTCTTGTTAAACTCATAGTATAGCGTCAATAAAATTTGGTTTTATCAATCAAATAAGTAACTGAAAAATTTTCGTGTTAGAGTTCGCAAGGGTTTAGTATCAATATGAAAAAAAAAAAAAAACTAAATGATAAAAAATTAATTTATTATAATTTATTTATATTTATGCTTTTCTGTTTATTAATAAATAAGAGCTAAATACACGTATATCAATTCTGTTCGTTCTTGACACTACTTATGTGTATTACTTGAGTTTAGCTAAGATCCGCTAACAACTCTTGTTCTTAATCTAAAATTAAGTAGTAGTGGTAGCCTATTTATTGATGAAAAATGTGTCTTAAGCTACTCTAAGTCAAAGAAAGCATTTTCAAAATTTTAATTATAAAAAAATGTTTTTACTTTCTCAAATCTTTCGATTTTAAATTTAAATCAACAAGTATTTGAATACATTATTTAAATTCTTTTTTTTTTTTTTAAATGGGGATTTTAAAGTTTGGGTTAAAAATAGTCTTAAACAAATAAATTTTTTTTTTGTTATTTTAATTTACAAAAGGCCGTAAAAAAATATCTAATTTTGGTTTAATTATTTTCAAATAGAGTTAGTTGAATCTCATTTATAAATAATTTGTATATGATGGGCTCTGAATATCAAAATGTACCGGACACATTTAAATCTAAAATGGCGGAGGACAGAGATGCGTTCGATCAGTTTGTGAACGGTGACTACAAAAGCTTGTCTAGGTCAAATTCGGTTAAACCATACGATCTAGAGCTAAAAGACCTAAACAAAGATAATCAAGTCGTGCGCCGCCTACGCACCAATTCGTTTAACACTAATTATTCTACTTGTAAGAAAAATTCAAGCAGTGCGTCGGCAAACAACTCCGTAATCCTCAGTGATTTTAAATCATCGGTAAAAAAACTTTTCTCTGGCAGCAAGCAAAGATTATCTCCCTCTTCGTCGATTGTTTTAAACGCTAAGGAAAAGAGGAAAAGAAAAAAACGAAGCACATCCCACTCGTTCTCCAACCAGTACGAAGCTTGTTTAACAAGCGAGGAAGACGAAGCCGACATTGAAGAAGTATACGGAGATTCGAGCACCACAAAGCCTCTTCTGAATCGGTCCGTTTCTAAACCGGAGAGAAAAGAGTTTACTGTGACTTCGTTTAGTCCCAAAATGTCCGATAGTACTCAGAAAAATGTAGTTAACAGCTCAATCACAACAAACTCTACCGAATCCATGTCTGCTTATTCTCAAATAATCGAACAATCGGACCAAATGCAAACTGACGAAAATAATAATCAAGACAATTTGAATTTAAATGATCAAAATAAAGATGTACTTAATCAAAATGGTGAATTGAAACGATCTGAATCTGTTCGAATGAGACACAATTCTAACCTAAATTATCCTGTTTTAGTATCGAATGTTTCATCGAATGATGATTTTGTTCAATTTAAAAAATCTAGAAAAAAAACACATTTAGCTAAAAATTATATAGCTGTGCTTATTTTGTTTGTTGTAAATTTACTCAATTATGTCGATAGATACACACTTGCCGGTACGAAAAAAAAAACAAACATTTAATAATTTTTTAGAAATTTTTAAAAAGAAAAAACAAATTATTTTTTTTAGTATTAAATCACATGAAAAAATACTTAAAAATTTAAAATTAATTTTAGTTTAAATAAAAGATAAATTTACTTGAGCATGGGCAAGCTAATTGGCTTTTCTAAAGTCGATTAACAATGTTTTTTTGACTTAAAAAATAACCTGACTTGGTTTAAAATGAATTATTTAAATATTCAACTTGCTCATTCTCAAGAAAAAGCATAAAATTTAGAATTTAAATTAATTATTTTTGTTGTTGTCTATTTTAGGTGTTCTGCTTAAGCTGCAAAATTATTTTGACATAAATGACAGTCAAAGTGGTCTGTTACAAACTGCTTTCATATGTAGTTATATGCTATTGGCACCTCTATTTGGATATCTGGGCGATAGATATTCGCGAAAATGGCTGATTATATTTGGAATTAGTTTTTGGTCATTTATGACATTTATCGGATCTTTTGTTCCAGCTGATGTAATCAAAACAACATTTATAATTGCATAAGAGAAATAAAACTTTTTTTTTATAAAGAAATTTTGGCTATTTTTGTTCATCAGGAGTCTTGTCGGCATCGGCGAGGCATCCTACTCATGTGTAGCACCAACAATTATTGGAGATTTGTTTACGGACGAAAAGAGAACTAAAATGTTAGCATTATTTTACTTAGCAGTGCCAGTCGGAAGTGGTCTCGGCTACATTGTGGGCTCAAATGTCGCTGATTGGTTCGGAAGTTGGCAATGGTCGCTAAGAGTTACGCCTCCACTAGGGCTTATTTGTATTATCTTGCTGATTTTTGTTGTAGAAGAGCCTAAACGTGGTGGTGCCGAGGGTAGTAATGTCGATACTAATAAATCATCCATGTTCAATGATGTCATCTATTTACTAAAAAAGTAAGAAATTTTTTTAAATCTGCCTTCAAAATAAAAAAAAAATTAAAAATTGTAAGCAAAATAAAAAGCAAAAAATATTTTTTATAAAAAAAAATTTAAATTTATGATTCATGAAGCATCTAATTTCATTTAAATTTATACATTTTTCTCATATCATATCAGAATGATCAAAATTTAAATTATAAATTCAAATTAATAATTTTATTATTCAAAAAGTTTATTTATCTTTGAGATGAATTTTATGTCATATACTTATTCCATTTTAGCTTGCTAATAAAATAATTATATTCTATTAATTTAAAATAAGCAAAGACTAAATTCCTATGTGAAATTATATCAATACACAAGAAGTACACATACCATTACTTTATGTCAATTCTTAACAAATCATAGCAATAAATTGTTCTTTTAAAATTAGTCTTACAAATTGATTTTGAGAACTTTTTTAGTTTTGGAATATTTTAGTCAATTCAGTCTAACCTGATATTTCAAAATCTTAAAACTGTCTACACATTTTGTTTAAAAAATCATAGGTTATTTTTTAACTTAAAATTAGAATAAATATTAGCTGTCACGATGATGTCAATCATTTACTATTTTTTTGGCTAAATTTGAAAATGAAAGAAAGTTGAAAATGTTGTGGCGCAATACCAAAGAAGAAGAGATATTGATGCGGGGAGTGGGGCTTTATGAGAAAGAAATGAAATTTAAAAATCAGTCTTTTAAAAAAATTTTATCTTATTTAAAAAATTCAAAACATAGTAGAGCAAAAAATCAAATTCATTGGAAAAATTTAACTAAATACACAAAATTAAATAAAATATTTAAAAAAATTTTACTAAGTGTACTTTTATTAAGTACACATGTATATTTTTGGATTTTAAGCTGTAAAATAAATTAGGATTTTCGTTTGATAATTTTGTTTTAATTTTTTCAGCCAACTATAGAAAAAGTTTTTCTATAAAAGGAGCGATAGCAAAAAAATTGATTTTTCTTAATAAAAATGCTTAAAGATTTTCTCCTATGGCTGCGCCACAATATCTCAAAAGATGATGTGGCGACCGCTTCTGACTTAGGGGAAAATTTAAAAAAAAACAGCAAATATGATTAGAGATAATTTTTTTTATTTATTTTTTATTTCTAGCAAAACATTCATGTGGACGACTATGGGATTTACTTTTGCATCATTTGTGCTTGGTGGTCTTTCATGGTGGGTTCCAATTTATGTCGAATATGCAATTTATTCCAAAAATCAAACACCAAGCCAGTATTACAATTATATCAATTTTTTTTCTAAATTTAAAAAATTTTCAATTAAAGAATTTCTCTAATTTTTGGCGTTGTTACATGTTTTGCTGGTCTAATTGGCGTTGCTCTTTCATCAATTTTGTCATCAAAGTACTAATTTTTATCAAAATTTTAAATGGCTTTTTATTTTTATCTATTTTTATAAAGATTGAGACATAAAATGAAGAATGCCGATCCATTAATTTGTGCTTTGGGATCTTTGATAGCAGTTCCAACCTTGTTTGTTCTTGTGGCGGCGACTCGTGAAGCCAATCCATTTTTATTTTGGCTGATCGCTGCTATTGCGATTAGTGGAATGTGCTTAAGTTGGACACTAGTAGCTGATATTCTACTCTACGCTGTTTATCCAAACCGAAGATCAATAGCCTCGGCGATGAACATTTTAATTTGTCATTTGTTTGGAGATGCAGGAAGCCCTTACGTCATAGGAGCAGTAAGTCGAAAAAACATTTTCTTGTCTCATTTTTGATAATAATTATTTGAATAATTTTTTTTTCAGATAAGTGATGCTCTTAAAATTGGAAAGCCGGACTCATTCTATACAAAGTTTACTAGTTTACAATCAGCACTCTATGCTGGACCTTTTTTTGCAGCATTGAGCTTCGCTGCTTATCTTTTTGCAGGAATTTATGTAGATGATGATAGGAAAAAAGTTGATGATTATATTAAAAGTAATCTTAAAAAAATTTAATCGAATTATTTTTAAATTTCTTCAAGAAAGTCAAAAACAAGACACACCGAATTCTGGTTCACTAAGCGACTGTAATGTTAATGAATTTTCTGACCCTCAGGACAAACACTTACAAGTTTACTCTAACCCGTTGAATGAAAGTGAAGCAAATTTAAGAGTAAACTCGAATGTTTTGGACAGTGTTCAGACAAGCAATGAAGTGCCTGTTGTATTCAAGAGTAGTGCGAATCTACTTTCAAAAACTTCGCCATCTGACATCATCGAATAAAAATCTTCAGATGTTGAAAGTTCGATAAATAATTTGGCTATAGATTTGATCTAGAATTGAATGAATTTTAAAAATCATCAACAGAACGCTACTCTTAAAAACTATTAAGTCAATTTTTTTCAACAACTCAAAACTTTGTTTAAAAACTTCGAACTAACGATGAAATTAAAAATATTTTTATATAGTTTTTGAACCCATGACCAAATAATTTTTCTACTATAACTAATATCCATTTTGTTAAGTGTAAATTTGATTCTAATTCAAAGAGTCAGCATAAATGCAGAATGGCAATCTTTTTTTTGCTAGTTATTCCTCTTTTCTTCTGCTTTTATATTTATTTGAATAATTTTTTACCATGTAGAGACTAATTTTGATCATTAAACTAGTCTTGGAAAATGATTTAAAACCTATTGTAACTAAATGTATCTAAGTTCTAAAAATAAAAGTGGTCTATATTTAATTGATATTTCATCGAATATAATTTAAAGCGTTTTATTTTTTCAACTTAACAAAAAATTTATATTTTTGTTTTTTTTTTTTTTTTATTTTGTTCAGAACCCTCGAAAATCGGATATTTGTGTATTATTATTTTTGATTTAATTCCAGAAAATAAATAAAAAAAGTTCAAAAATAAATTTATTTATCATTTACTCATATCACTTTGCAAAAATTATTGAATTTTCATTTTTCTAAATTTATACTATTTAAATTTGTACAATTACCTATAAACTTTAAAGAAAAGTCTACCCTATCGCCTAGAAGAAAAAATGTTAATTTTTTAAATTTTTATTATCTATTTTAAAAATGGCATCAAAAAAATTTATTGCAATAAAATCAATAATCAAATTAACTGTTTTTTTTAGTTAATTATTATTTATTTTATTATTTATTTGTATATCTGTATCGAGCTAAGGCTCCTTCAGATTAAAAAAAATAAAAATAAAATAAAGTTAAAATAAGATAAAATATTAAAAAAAAAAAGAAGAAAAATAAAATAGAAAAAAATTAAAATTAGATATTTTGAAATAGAGAATAACTAGATACATATTTTTAAATGTCTGATTTTTCAGGGTAAAAAGAAGAAATAAGAAGGTAGCAATTACACAATGGAGTTGTGTATTCAATATATCTTTCTTCGAAACCTTCTTTGTATTCCTCCACAAGTCTGACAACCAATGGAATAGAATGACTCAGTCCCGCCCTATCTCTCACTCAACTCAAACAGTCGATTCGAGACTGTTAATAAATTAAGTTTATTAAAGTCTTCGTGATGCAATATGTTGGAGGGAGTATCATATTTTAGTTTCAAGATGGATCTAACTGCTGAATTTTGAATCACTTGTATTTTTTTAATGTTAGTTTCTGTGAGTGAATTTAAACAAGGAAAAGAATAATCTAGAATTGATCCTATTAAGGATTTGTATAGATTTCCTGATGTTTTAGATTTAAGGCCCCATTTTTTATTCGATAGATATTTAATAATATTTAGTCTTGAGTTACAGCGCTCTTTTATCTCATCCACCATAAAACAAAATGTAAGTTTTGAGTCTAATGTAATTCCTAAGAACTTAACTTTTTCTTTTTTCTAATTGTGTTGCAATTTTATTTTAAAGATACTATTTTTCTATTTAATTTCAATACGCTAGTTTTATTGCTGATTTAATGACCAGGTTGATGGAATCAACGATGCGTCTTATTTTTTCCTTACTAATTGAATTTATATGAAATTAGTGATTGAGAAATTGAATGCAAATGAAACGAAATTTTTCTTTCTTTGATTGATTAAAATTTTTTATTATAAAAAATCTTTAAAAAAATACTACAATACAATTCAACATGCTATGTTGCACTTCTTTATAACCATAAAATAAAATTTTTAATTTATTTTTTTAAATCAATCAAATCAATAACCAAATTCAATCTTATTGATGCTTTAATTTTTGTCTTGGCAAATGAAAAAGTACTATTAAGTAAAAAAATGCAGCAGATTTTTTTATTTTAAATTTCAATCTGTAAAAAAAAAAGAAAAAAATATTTTTCAATTGGTATTTAATTTCCCATTCTAACATTTATTACTTGTTTCTAAAACTGTAATAATATTTTATAATAATTAAATAAAAGAAGTATTAATTTGTTTTTATAGCGAGGACACTAGTTTATTGAAAATTTTACAGGAAAGATGTTTTGGGCCGTTCTAAGATCTTTAATTTCGCTTCATTTTTTCCATCTGTTCACAGATACTAAGTGTGATAAAATTGTTTAAAAATAAAGTTGCTTAAGCCCGAAAATTAATTTCTTAAAAATTTTCCTTGTTCTTTTACCAATTTATCAGCAATATCAGATTCTAAAAGTCATATACATCAGAATCAACAAAAACAAAACCAGCTATTTCTTTTCTTATTTTAAGTGAAAAAATTCTTAATAAAAATGTTAATTTACATGTTTGAATCAAAATGTGCCAAAGGGAAGTTTTTCATTAGTTTTTAATTAATTAAAAAATTTTCTTTATTTAATTAGCTTAAATCTTAAAACTAAATTTTAAACTATTTTTCTTATTTTTTTTTACAGAACTTTGTTCTAAAAGCTTAATTTCTGTGAATTATATTCATTGATCTGCTCCTATTTTAATCATTATCTAGCTTTGAGCTTATTTATATTTAGAATAAATAAACAAAAATAGTTCAACATATTAGGAAATAATTATTGTTAATTATTGAAAATTTTCAACAAATTGAATAGTTAACCAGAAAAATTACATTTCAATGTTTTTGATTGATAAGATGTTTGTATCTAGTGTCTGTTTTATTTATTTATTTTTTTAAATGATTAGGTTTGAATTAAAAGAATTTTCCGCTTATTTCTGGTCAAATTATTTCAATACAAAAAAAAAGCTTACTAAGTGAAATTCAAGTTAAGAAAGTTCTTAATGATATTTTTAATTTTATTAACCTTAATTTTTAGCTCATATAAGCATTTTTGGCCTATAATAATGGTCAATGAAATTTTAAAATTAAAATTTTACCCGAATCGACCATGCGTGTCAGTATTATCTATGAATCTAGAAATTCAATTTAAAAAATAAATTTTTTTCTTTTCATAGTACTCTAAATCTTTAAATTAGTTTTTGTTCAGACACAAAAAGCGTGAGAACTTTAGCCTATAAAGCCATGATAAACTACGGTGGGTCAATTACATCGTCATTTCCTAATACGCTTTGTTCCTCGCCATCAGGTTTAACATGCAGTCTGTGTAGCCTGAGTTTGAGCACACCTGAATTCCAAAAGTGCACTCACTGTGGTTTAAGTATTTGCCAAAAATGTCTTTTAGAAAATTATGAAGGCTTTCGAGAAAGACATGATAACTCTCAAGAACTTTGCTACAGTCAGTGTCATTCTAGATTTAAAAACTTATCAATGGCTCATTACAATTTAGTCAAGAAAGATTTCAAACAAATGTACAATTATTCGAAAACGATTGTTGAAAAACTTCATTTATTGAACAATACAATCAAAATAGAGGAATCAACAGTTACCGAGCTTAATTTGATTAAGCATCAGGTCAATACCAAAGCTTTAGAGTTGATTAAGCAAATAAACCAGGAAAAAACAGATCTTATCGACCAAATAGAAAGTGTCAAGCGAAAATATGAATCGTAAGTTTTTTTGTTTTTTTTTTAAATCAACCATTTTTTTTAAATTAATAAAAAAAAAGAACTTTAAATGAAAAAAAAGAGTATTTTGCTCTCTCAATGCAGTACAAAGATGAGTTGAGAAAAGTTATTAGAAAATATAAAGAGTAATTTTTCTTAATTTTTGAGGAAAAAAAATTGACATGGTAAAATTGAGGAAAAATTTTTATAAGATTATAAGCAAAAAAATTTATGCGTTAATAGAATTTTACCATTTCAAAAGAAATATTCTAAAAAAATTTTTTGTTAAATCTATTTTATTTAGGTATAAATCTGAAGAAAAATGTAGTTTAAATGACTTGTTGAATTTATATTTTTCAGTTAAAACTATAAGCAAAAATTTAGACGATTATAACCACATAAAACTAATTGCTGAACAAGACCCTGTTCAGGTTAAATTTGAAGAAAGACCTGTTTATCGAAATTTGATCGGGAAGCTAATGTTGAATCAAATGCCAAGCAACACATTGAATTGTCCATCTGATGAATCAAGTGTTAACATACCGGAAATAAATGAGCTTAAGCCAAACAATCATGTTGAGAAAAAAAATGATTCAAACAATAATAGTTTTTTTAAAGAATTGAATAAGAAAAATGATGCCAATCTAAACAAAGATTCGTCAAAGAGTTTTTCTCTAAATGATCTTATCAATGCTGCAAATGAACTAATCATTCAAAAAGAAAATAAGCCAAAATATGAATTTTCTTCACCATTTTTTTTCAACAATTTAAAAAAAAACAAAAATGTAAATAAATCTAATCCCGCTTTGAATAAAGATAATGAGATAAAAAATCGTAGCTTTGATCAATTAGTAGTAGAGAACGAAATTCAATCAAACAAAAAAAAACTTATTTTTAATGAAAATTTAAATCAAACTAGTTCTCAAAGTTTTTCCAAACTAAATGCAAGCAACAATCTTTGCTCAAAATCGGATAGAAATTTTGAAAATAATATAAGTATATCCAAAACGTCGATAAGTTCCGAAAATCGTTCTCAAGTTAAGTGTGAAAAATCAACTAAAATTAAAGAGCATCTAGTTCCAAAAAAAAATCCTAAACAAAGACTTGAGATAGACATTTTGCCATCTCATCTTTGCTTTTCAAATAATAATCTGTTAATTTCTTCATCTTATGGAAAAATTAGAGGTAAATTAAAAAAAAATTTTTTTATTGTTTTAAATTGTTTTATCTACATTATTGTATTGAATAGTTCTTGACATAAATAATTATAAAATGCACAAAGACGAGTTAAAAAGCGTTCTCATAAGCGGTATTTGTATGCCCAAATCATTGGTGGGTGCTCAGGATTCAGATTTGCTCTATGCTGTCACAAACGCTCAAATGAATCCAAACGATGACGTTTTGAATGTGAGCAATTCTGTGATAATAGTGACAAAGCGTGAGCTCAAAGTTTTAAAAGTAGAAAGTGGAAATCCTAGTGAAGACTATGTTTTTTCAAATCCGAGTGGAATATGCTATGACATTTATGAAAATTTATATGTTTGCGATTCTGGTTTCAACAGAGTTAAAGTATTTGATAAAAACATGGTTGTTATAAAAATAATAGATGCTGGAGCGAATGTACAAGATCGTCTGTCTCAGCCAAAAAGTGTGTCAACATTCAAAGATATATTGTTTGTGTGTGACTCAGCAAATCATCGGATAGTAACCTATGAAATAATTGAACATGGAAAGGAATTTAAATTCAGGAGCATTTACGGATATGGATATGGAGATGAACGAGGCATGCTACAATATCCTTTAGAATGCTGTAGTGACTCAAGAGGCATACTTTATGTAAGAGATCATCACAACTACCGGGTTCAAGCTTTTGATATGGATGGAAATCCTTTGCAATTGATTGAAATTAATTCTCAGTGGGAAACTATATACTCGATGACAGT
Source organism: Brachionus sp. 'Tiscar' (assembly GCA_006352455.1). NCBI lineage: Eukaryota > Metazoa > Rotifera > Eurotatoria > Ploima > Brachionidae > Brachionus > Brachionus sp. 'Tiscar'. Next base: position 95,586 of record VANL01000010.1, on the reverse strand, counting down.
TAATGATAATGGCGATATTTATGTGGCTAAAATTGTCTATTTTCAAGAGAAAGATAAAACCGGCAAAGTTAATACACTTAATAAATACTTTATTGATATTTATTAGACAATATTGTTTTATTTAAAATTAATTTAGTTAATCTTTTCGTTGTTTCTATGTTTTAATCACTTCTTGTTTTTATTACATAAATTTTATATTTTTTTAAGATTATTTATTAAAGCTACATTTCTAAAAAATAATTAATAAAACCTAAATTTTTTTTTCATTTTTTTTTAAGAATTTATTTTGTTTGCATACAACAACTTTTAAAAAAATAAAAAAAGACAATTTAAAAAGGGATCGCTTTTTTTTCTTACAGGTATATCTTATTTCTAAAGAATTAAACAATCAATTTTGTTTTCTGACCAAAAAATTCAAAAAAATCTTATCCAAATAAAATAGATTTTTTATTATTTATTTTGAAAGTTCAAGAAAATTTTAAAAAATAAAAAAATCAATTTAAATAAACAATTTTAAAATTTAAGAAAAAATATCTTCAAATTTTCGTTCTCGTCTAGATGTTAGATTTAGACTAGATTCAGCAGTTTTTTTCGAATAATTATCTAATGGTGCATCAAAAGAAAATTTTGCTTCTGTCTCAGAATTTGCTCCTAGTGAAGATATCACTTCGGTGAAAAGCTTATTCCATTCCCATATCACGTCTTCTTCTTCGGCAATTTGAGTTTCAGTACTTAAACCACAATGCAATAGACTGACATCTATGTTTCCTTCCTGGAAAACAAATTGAAAAGCTAAATTTATTTTGTTTTTTTTATTTTTAATTTACTAAAAATTGAAAGGCCTTTTCTCGAAAAAATTCTTTATCAAATTCTTTAAAAGTAGCTATTTGATGAACTTGAACACTAGAAATTATTTAGCAAAATTTTAAGCGTGTTGTTTTTATCTTACTCTGGAGCTTCAGCTACTTGAAATGCAATATCTTCTGCAGGATCAGGCATTTCTTCAAGATCTGGAATTTCAGGAATTTCTGGAAAAAATTTTTAAATAATTAATTTCTATCTAATTAAAGCTTTATAATACCATTCTCTTCAGTTTGATTCATTTCTTTTAAATTTAGTTTTCCTGAAAAAAATGTTGAATCAGAGACTTCTTGACTTTATAAGGATATTAAATAAGGTTGATCTTTTTTTTATGCAAATAAATTACCTTGCATTAGCAGGAATATTATTTTCTGCATTTTTTCTCCTAGATCTAAAATTTTGGCTTTGTGTTAAATTCGGCTCATTTATTTCTTCATTCAAACGACTTTCTGGCAAGTTTGATGAATTAATACCTTCAGTAGCATTGGAACCTCTTCGATTTTGGGACTAAAAATAAAAATATGACCACCAAATACATTGATGAGGAAAAATATACCCTAGTGGCGTCAAGATCTAAAATTGAATCAATATAGTCATCATCTATAAGTTCTTTTCTTCGTCTAGAGGTTGACTGATAATTTTTTTATGACATATGATAAATTTAAACAATATTTTTAAAATTTACCTTCCTTGCTGATCTGAGGGATGATTCAAAATCAATTTCTTGATCGGACATTTTCTAATAATAACTTATTGGTAAATAAATTCAAATTAATTGATAATAATAGAATATTTTATAAGAAAAAAATTTCATTCAAATTTATTTGGTTTCTATGGTAATTTTTAGTTTAAAATGAAATAAAATTGTCTTAATGTCTTATGACAGAAATTAGAATTAAAAAATGTTTAATGTATTAATTATTGTTCCGGGTGCTCAAAAACGATAGATAAATTTTTAATTAAATCAGCATTTGGGTGTCAATGGTTTAAAAGGCTGATTAACACTTTGTTTATTCAAATTCATTATAATAAAAATATTTATATTAAAAATTAGAAAAATTGAATAAAGTTATTAAGTACATATTTATTCCCTACTTACACCAAATATATCTTTTGTGTCTATCTTTTATTTATAGAAAGAGTTTACCGCTGTATGAGACTTTAAACCTTTTTTTTGAGACATGTCTTTACAGTAAACTTAAAATCAGTGACAGGTTTTTGAAAGCTAGCTGTAGACTCTTTTCTAAAACTTTTAAAATCGTAATTTTCAATTCTAAATTGATCAAATCATTCATCAAATACAGTCACAGAATCGGCTTTTAACACTCAAAACCCGGAGGGGTTTTTTGGACCCCTTGAGTTACTTTTTATTTTTTATTTTTTTTCCATGAAATTAAGCATATTTTGCAAAAATATAAATTAACTTAAATATTTTTTGATTTTAAATATCTGATTTGAAATAAAATTTTGAAAAATGGGTAACGTTTATTTAAGCAAATACAAATTAAAGATAAAGTAAAAAGCTCCGGAAAAACTCATCCGGTGTTTGAGTGTTAAAATAATTGGATTTTTTACAAAATTATTTTTCACCATTTTTCAAGAGCGAGTCTTTCAGCACCAGATAGCATTTTTTTCAAAAAATAATTTCTAATTTTATAAATTTTGTCCTTTTACAAATGTATTAACCATTGTTGCATTTTAAAAACTCTTAAAGTCGCAAAATTTAATTAAGTTTTGTGTAAGTAATTATTCAACACCTTTTAACAGCTTAGCAATTTTTTACCCATTTTTTGGAAAAAGATTTCTTGCTAATGGTTATTTAAAAGGACATTAGAAGTTGAAGACCATTTAAAGCACAATTTACTCAGAATTAGAATATATTTGAGAATAAATCATAAAAGTATGAAAAAAGATTTTTATAATTGTTTAACTTTTTTGATTATCGGAATTTTTAAACTTTTGAACCGTCTTTTATTATTTAATTTCTATAAGTTTTTTGAATATTTAAATGTTAATTTTATTTTTATGATATATCAAATTGTTGGGGAAAAAATTCTGGAAATTAGTGTTATAATTTTTTTTCTTCTTCACTCAATTTTACGTCATATTTAATAAATTAACAGTTTTAGATTAATAAAAAAATTAATTTCTAAATTTATGCAACATACTGCATAAATTAAATTAATGCTTTTGAAAATTGAGGGACAAGATTATGAAAACTTTAAGATTGATCTGATCGATCTGTTGATCAAAAACAATGCTTTTATTAAATAAACAGGGAAAAAAATTGAACTGTGTATTAAAATCTAATTTAGAAATTGACTGATCTTTAAAAAATAATTCTACATATGATTAACAAATTTCAGTTCTGAGTAATTTTGCTTAATTTCTATCAAAAAATGAAAAGATCGAAAAAGTCTTAAGAATTAAAATTTCTACAGAGAATGTTGAAAGAATTTTTTTCCTAATTTTTATTACTTCGCTGTCAAAAATTATCAAAACAATATTACCCGGTTAAATTATTTTTTAGATTACGGTATTAAGGCATACCTGATATTTTTTTAAAAGGCAATATGAAACATTAATTTTAAAATTTATTTATTATTTAAAAAAAAAAACACATAAATATAAAATTTAAAGTACAAATAGTGAACGTTTCAAGAAAGATAGAAAAAATATTAAGTAAATAATTAAACAACCGAACTGAGTATCAGATAAATATGCTATAATTTGATGAATTTGATTCGTAAAGAAATTGGAAAAAATAAAAAAAAATTTTAAAACTAAAAAGTTAAAAAACAACTAATTACGGAAATATTTTTCTTTTAAAAAACATAATTCATTTTGCATTAAAATCTATATATTAAAACCGATTCTATTCGAATTTAATTTAAAAAGAAAATTACGTTTAATTAAGAAAAAAAAATGAATCTTTTTTTAATTGTTATTATTTGAAGTTTTGTTTTCGAATAATTTGTACAAAAACAATAATTTGTAGATCTAAATTTTTTTCAAAATTTTCATACAATCGAATGATAAATTTGCATTTTTAGTAAAATTATGTCTATAATTTTCAATTCAATATTTTGGCTTTTTAGAAAACGTTTTCAACAAAATAAGAAAGCTTTTTTTTCTATGTTCTATTATTATTTAATATCATCCGCAAAAAATTTTAACCTAATCTTCAGAAATTATCTACAAATATTTTGTCATCTTATTTCATTTTGCTGCAAGGATTACTTCCACTAATATATGAGCTTAATTGGGCCATTATTGATTTCATTTCTTTTTTGTTGATTAAGTTATTTTATTTTATAAAGTTATTTCAGGCGAAAGTCTTTAGTAATTTCCTTAAAAGCGTTTTAATAAATTAAGCTTTTTTAACAGATAAACTTAGACTTATAATTGTCACATATGGAACAATCATCTTTATTTCAAATTTTAAATTGATAGGGTAAATTTTGTGACGAACTAAGTCTACAATTTAATCAAGTTGTTCTTAAAAATATAATAAACTAAAATAGCACATGACATACATTATACTCGAAATAAGTTTAAGCAAATAAAAATTCAAGATCATTTAAGCTTTATCGTTAAAATAGAAAAAAAAAAGAACTGAATAAATATGAAATGTTCGATCTAAAAAACTAAAAAGGAAAATTTCTTTAGTAGATTTTTTTTTTATTAAAACTATAACCTAAAATTGTTTTTAAAATTATAATTTTAAAATTATAGTTTCATAGCAACTGTGTGATTTTTAATTTTATCTCGATTTTTAAAAATCGATTGTTATACCAAAATGCATAAAATTTATCAATTTTTTTTAATCGAGCATCTGTTTAAACTGGAATTGCTTATTTAATTAATAATTACATTTTTAGATAATATTTTTTATTAATTTTCATGATAAAAGATTCTTAAACTTTTTAGTTCAATATTATATATCTTCTATCAGAATTAAATTAGTTTTTGTGTAATAGCAGCATGAGTGTTTAAGCTAACGAGTATGACGAATGCATGACGAGCCTATGGCTATAATGTAAAAATCCGGCATTTAATAAACTATTTTTATTAAGATATAATTTTATTTTTAATTAAGTCAAAGTTGACTTTCACTTAGGCAATTTTATTAAATCTTAAAATGTGTAACTTGAAATATTGATATTAATTAAGATTAGACAGTTTTCAAATTAGGAAGATAATTTTTTGGATAGCCAACATTAATTCTTTATATTATTTGCAATTATTTACACCCAAAACTCACGGCTATATTGGTTTTACTATCAATATTAATAATAAGTTAATTCTGAAAAATTTTGTAGACGTCATACATTATTTTTGAAAAATTTATCAATTTTAAGCTTTGTGATTTAAACCAAGTAAAAAATATCTTTAAGTGATAAGAATTGTAGATTTATAATTATTTTATGATTGAGTTGATAAATTTAAGGTTTTTATTGACTTATAGAAATATCAGAAAAAAACAAAAGGGGTGTAGCATCTGCTCTTCAGTTGGTTAAAATAAATCAAAAATAAATTGTAAGAATCCCTATTTTTCAGATGAAAATGATAAGTTGTTATATTTTTGCTAATTTCATAAAATAATCTTAAAAAATAGCCAAAACAATCATTTGTAACAAGGATGAACTATCAAAATAGAGAAAAAAAAAATTAGAGAAATTAATTATAGCAAGACAAGTTTAAAGAAATCATAAAATAGAGAAAGGAAAATTAGAGAATTTGTATAATAGAGAAAAAAAATTAGGGAAAAAAATATAAAGTAAAAATATAGAGAAAAGCACAGACAATATTTTTAATATATTTGTAATAACAATTATATTGGAGTTATTAGAAACAATAAACGTATGTCACCCCGTTTTCCAATAGATATTTGGAATTTACACGAGAGAGTTAAAAAAGACATTATTTTCAGGTAGTCAATTAAAGTCAACAAGTAAAGCACAAAAAAAAAGAAGATAAAATAAAGCGCCAAGTTAATGAATATAAAACAGAAAATTTATAGTTGTTCCTTTATTTATTATTTATTTGTATATCTGTATCGAGCTAAGGCTCCTTCAGATTAAAAAAAAAATCAAAATAAAATAAAGTTAAAATAAGATAAAATAGATTAAAATAGAAGAAAATTAAAATTATATATTGAAATTGAGAATAACAGTATACATATTTTTAAATGTCTGATTTGTTCCTTATTGGATTTTCAATTTTATTGATTGAATATTAATTAATTAATTAATTAGTTTATCAGACTTTTTCTTTTTTTTTTCTCTAATAAAAATATTCTCTAATTAATTGACACATTTTTTTCTCTATAAATTTTTCTCTAATTTAGCTAACGCTCGATACAGATTTACAAATAAATAAAAAAAGCTATTCTCTAAAAAATTATTTCTCTATTTTGATCGTTTACCGTAACAAGAAAGAAGATAAATAAAATTTTAGTAATAATAACTCGTAATATCACGTAATAATTTTTTCTCTAAAATAATTAATTAATGAAAAAAAAACATAAAGTAGAAATTCAAAATATGGACTAAAAAATTTAAATTCAAATAAAAATATTTATAATTTTTTTTATTAATTTAGAAATCACTCACTATTTAGTTGATAATGGTTTTAATATTGTGTAATTTTTTTATTCAAAAAAAATATAATAAATTCTTCATAGAATCAAAATAAGTCAAAGCTTGAAAAATGCAAAATTTCTTAATCTAGGCAAGTTTTTATAGTTAATTCTTCGACAAATAAAAATAGTTTCTTCTTATAAATGATTTTTAATCCGCATAAATATTTTCGTGTTCAATGTGTTTTTTTTAATAGCTTGAAATAAATCGACCTAAAAATTTTCATGACTTCAAATAAACGCAACTTTTATTCAAAAAAAATAATTCTATCATTCATCTAAATAATCTGGTTTGAAAAATAAATTAGTAAATTTTTATAAAAGTTTTGAAATATTTAAATTTAATTCATTTATTTTAATTTTCAAAGGTAAAAAATATTTTTTATTCATAAAATTTTTTTGGATCAGTCACTACCAAGATAAGAGATTTTTGTTTCATTTTAAAAAAATAAATTTGCTTTGATGATGACAAAGCTCTCATTTACCATTTTTTTATCAAAATTATATTCATAATATTTCTTTTCCAAAGCTTTTAAACATAATAATTATAGCCAAAATAATCTTTAAAAAAGTCGAAATCTTTTACAACTTTTCTTTCATAGATTTATTTTATATTAAGTGTTTTATTTTTAGTTAACAGCCATTTTAAGTCTTAAGAAATTATTTAATGAGCACAGTAGGTGATTAAATTTAATTATAATTTTCGAAGAAAAATTTCTTAAATTAAGTGTAATATTATTAGCCTAATTTTCTAAGTAAAAATTCGAGCTATTCAATTATGATCATATATCATATTAAATCTCAAGTTTTTTTAAGGTTTTATTTTCAGAAAAAATCTAAATTTATTCAAATTTTTAAAAATTTATAGATGCATTATAATAGCTAGATTGGAATTTCCTATAAATGAAAAACATTATTAAATATTTTCTGCTGACCATAATTGCCTTATGGTTATTGGGTTTTTTGTACATATTTTTTGGAAATTCGCGCAAAATTTTTCATCAAAATAGCATCGGCATTAGCAACGAAAATGAATTTGAAAATTGGATACAAAACGCTGAGAGAGAAATTTTGAACTTACAGTCAAAAAATCATCAAAACGAAGAAATTATTCAAGAGCTCAGGTATTGAATATTATTTGTATTAAAAATACTAGTTTTTAAAATAAAAGTTTTTAGACAAAAAGCTCAGCAATATGAGAGTAAAATAGATAAGCTTAAATCAAATGAAGCTCAGATTTTTTGTAAATATCAGAACTAAAAAAAACAACAATTTTTGCGCCTAACCATTTTTTTTAGATCCAAGCTTTGAATTCGAAGAAACAAGACGAAAAATTTTCCATGACATTAAGGACGTATCATATTTTATCAGCTCCAAAATTGAGGAATTAAAAAACTTAAAAGATCCTATAAAATTCAGCACTCATTTAGATTTAATGGAAAAAAATTTTCAAGAAAGAATTAAGTAAACTGTTATTATTTGACTTAAATATTTTTATTCAGTCTCATATTTCAAAAAGTGTTCTTATAGCAAGCAGTTACAATTTATCGATTACAGATAAATTGGGAGAATGGAGAAAATCTGATTCAGAAAAACTGACAAATGAAGTTCAAAAAAGATTCAATCAATTGCAGAATCCAGTTGATTGTAGAAGCACAAAAAAAATTATTTGTGATATGGGAAAATCATGTGGCTTCGGTTGTCAAATGCATCATGTTATGTATTGTTTTATTACTTCTTTCTTTACTAATCGTACAATGATTCTACAATCAACTGGATGGCGCTACAATGAAAAAGGATATGAAGCTTATTTTAAGCCTTTGAGTGAAACATGTACTTCTTTTGACGGATCATATGTAACTTGGAATGGTTGGAACTAAAATTACAATTTTTCTAAATAGAATTTATTTTAATTAAAATTTCTTTAAGAGAACCACAATGATAATGTTGAAGCAATCAAAATGCCTATAATAGATGCAATAATTAACAAGCCTGCGTATCTTCCTCTAAGTGTTCCAAGAGAATATCTGGGCAGACTCAAAAAATTACATGGTGATCCGTTTGTGTGGTGGTCAGGGCAGGTTTTGTCTTATTTGATGAGGTTCAATTCACAATTTGAAGAAATCGTTTACAAGCACACCAAAGATATCAAATTTAAGTCCCCTTGTGTAGGGTAAGTCAGTCAATTTTGATATTTTTTCTGATAAATATTTTTGAAATTTTTCTTAAATTAAGCGACATAAAAATTTTTCTAAAAGGAAAAAAAAATACACTGAATTATAATTTATTATTTGATTTAAAAAAAATTACAATATCTGGTTAAAGGGTATATGATCACTCTATGTTTGTACCGTATTTACTTTCTAAAAAGTGATTCGAAAATTTTCCTTAAATGCCTCCTATTTTAAAATCATGTTTAGAAAACCCGAAAACTTGTAATTTTAGACTCTAAAATACTGACCCAAAAAAACACAAAAATATACAATATTTTGAAGCAAATTCATTTTTAAATTATGTACATTCCAAAGAGCACAATTAGAAAGTAAAATTAAATAATTTAGACTTTTTTGACTCATTAAATTCTTTTCAGCATTTAATATTAAATTTAAATAAAAAATTCAATTGCATGGCATATTTTGAACAACTTAGCCAATTTTAATTAATTCACCTTTAATGGTAATAAATTCTAGAATAAGAAGCAATAAAAATTTTTATTTTTTTGGATTATTATTGTCTCAGAAATGAGAACTCATGAGAACAAGTACGGCTTAGTCAACGAATAATTGAAGGTTTATTAAAGACTTTATAGAGATCTTTCAAATTTAATAGTCATTTCTTAATTTTTTCAAGAAAATATTAGAGTAAAAAAATTTGAAGAAAATTTCTTCTTATTTTCTTTGAATATGTAAAGAATATCTAAAAAAATGTATTCTAAAATTTAAAAAATTCGTTTGTTTATTTTCTGCCTTGACTATCGAATTAAGTATTAAATATAAATTTAGATAAATGTTTTATCTTTTTTTGAAGTAAGTAGCTAGGAAATAATTTAATGGCTTTGTATCCAACATACAAATTTTGTCTAAAATTAATCAATAACAAGTATGATTTAAGCCCAAAAGGCGGAGTTAATCAGTTCAAAAAATGACATTTGTATACAAGGCTTGTATTTAAAAAAACAGGAGTTTCTATTCTGAAGGAGCATTAGCTCGATACAGAAATACAAATAAATCAATAAATATTAACTGTAAAAATGAACTAAAAAAAAATTCGGCGTTTGCTTTTTGATATCTTGTTCTCGCCTAATAGTAACTAGTTAATCCTGTTCTTGGATCCCTGAAAGCCTTCTTCGTAAATATATCAAGCCTTTTTATGACAAATAAAATTCATTATTTGATTTTTTTTTGATGTACCAAAATATTCAAAGAATTGATAAAACAGCCAATAAAAGTGATTGATAACAAAACCATTAGTTCTCTGTTTTATAGAGAAAATCGTATTCACCAAGACGTCCTTAAACTTACATATTCAGGTAATGAAATAAAATCCAAAAAGAATCCGAAATCTCTGGGCCTAACCTTGGATCCTGGTTTGCGTTTGCATGAATACACTAGGATAGTCAATCAAAGAACTTCTAAAAGACTTAATTTAGTTAAAGCTATTGGAGGAAAAGATTGGGGAACATCTAGCAAGATACGAATAACCACTTATAAAAGCTTAATCAGGCTATTTATTGACTATTTTCCATCTGCACTATTAGTAATGTTTAAAAAGAATCAAGACGTGTTTGAGTCAATACAAAAGAAAGCAATAAGATTCTTATTTAACAAACCAAGAAAACAAAAGCAAATAGACTATATGAACTTGTAATGCTAGAACCAATATATCAGCGATCAATTTCAGATATATTAGCAATGCAGCTTCAAGAAATTAGCAAATATAACAAAGCACCAGAATTTGACGAAAGTGGAGCTTGTACTGGTATTGCATGCATGACTGTTATCGGTCATCTTAGCATAAACAAAACATTAAATTGTTCAAATTTCTTTCAAAAAGACAAGTTATTATCGTAATATTAATGGGATAAAGGGATAACTTTCCCGCAGTCCCTTTTGTGTTAAATACAAAACCATTAAATCTATCTATTTATAGTGATTTGGAACAGAAAATATATTCACAAAATTTAAAATGGAATAACTTTTTTTGTTTAATTTCAGATATCTTTCTAATAAAGTGATTTTATCTATCTAATTTTTTAAAATAGAATAGCTCACCTTTAAAAAATTGGCTAAATGATAGTTTGTCAATTAATTAACAAAAACATTCAAAAAAATTCTTAAAAAATCTACATGTTCTTCAATTTTTAAATTTCCTCTCTCATCTTAAATTAAATTATAATTTTTTGAATTTAAATTTTAAATCTAATTAAGTGTTCATGTTCGAAGAACTGATAAAATAGGAACAGAAGCTTCATTTCATAGCATAGATGAATATATGAAACATGTTAAGCAGTTTTTCGATATTTATGATTTAGAGCATAATCAAAAAGTGATAAGAAGTGTTTATTTGGCTACCGATGAACCAAAAGTTTTACAAGAAGCAAAAGAAAAGTAAAATTAAAGCAAATTTAATCAACTAAACTAAAAAAATTTATTAAGATATCAAAATTACAATTTTTTAGTAGACGAAACAAATGCCAAAAGCGCTTCTCTAGATAAACGATATTCACCCGAATCAGCTCAGGGAGTCATTCTCGATATTTACCACCTATCACAGTGTGATTATTTAGTATGTACATTTTCATCTCAGGTATGTCGCATGTCTTACGAATTAATGCAGACACGGTTTCCCGACGCATCCTGGAGATTCAAGTCATTGGATGATGTTTACTATTTTGGTGGACAAAATAAACACGATGTGATTGCCATATATGATCATGAACCGGTAGTAGATCTCGGTGAGATTGAACTTAAAAAAGGTGACCTTGTATCATTGGCTGGAAACCATTGGAATGGCTATTCAAAGGGAAAAAATAAGCGAACTCATCAAGAAGGACTTTTTCCGACATTTAAAACTATTAATTTGATCGATTATTTTTAACTTAAAATTTTATTTAGAATAAATTTTAGAAAAAAAACAAGCTATAATTTATTTAGACAATACTTGGAGATAACCATATCATTTTCTTATATCTTTATTATATATAGAGATTTTTGAAAATTAAATTTCACTATTTCCTTATATTTATGCCCAAAATTAATTAAGTTTCATTTTTAAATTTCAATGAATTTTTTTTTCACTCTTTGTAGAGCATAAGGCTAATTTTATTTACTGTAATTTTTTGCCTATTTTTCCCATCAGCTTTGTTTAAATGATATTATGACCAAAAGAATACACTGATAACTTGATTGAAATTTTATTTTGAAAAATTGCCTCTTAAATAATTAAAATATAACAAAATCGTTTTCGAAAAATTTTTTTAGAATATCTTTATTTTTCAAAATTTACTATTTTAAATAGCTTGATAAAAAAAAGAAATTTTCAAAGGAGTCAGTTAGTCTCTAAGGGGAGATGGTAATAAGACTCAGTTGTGTTAAATTGTCTCAATTACTAAACTTATAAATAAAATTTAATGCCGTTCCCTCAAATTCTTGTTTATAGTTCACAAATTAAATTCAATTAAACATTAAGCCTACAGAAACATGTTCTTTTGCATGGTGTTTCTATTTGAGTTTTTATGTATCTAAAGCAATTTATTGATATGGAAAATAAAAAATTCTTAGCTTTTCTTTGTCAAACTTTATTAATTTTTAATGATTATACACAATTTTTAAAAGTAAACAAAAATAAAATTCTAAAAAATTTTGCTTTTATTGACTGATTAAGCCAATACACCCAAACATATTTTTATTCAAGTTTAATTTTGAAATTTAAGCTTTATATAAAATTAACTGGATTATTCTTTATTTTTTTAAACGAAATTAAAAAAAAAATTGAAAATTCTTTCTTTTATGAATTCAATGTTTTTAAATTTTGTATTTCAGCATATCAGAAATTTTGAATAATTTTGAAATTTCTAAATTATTTGATTATTGATCATGAATGATATTGAATTTAAGAAAACAAATCAAATAAAAAAAAACTTAATTAATTTTAGAAAATCTTTTGCAAACTAAAAACTTTATTTTTTTACTTTTTAATTTTCTTAATGTGAATTTGAAATCTTTTTTAATCATTTTAATTTTAGAAAAAATCATGCTGAAAAGAGAAAAAAGAAAATTAATTTTTGAGTTTTTATTTTATGGCTCCTTTATTTGGACTTTATTTATTTTGTCTAATTTAAATAATCATAAACATTCAAACAAATATCAGAAAGTTTTTAAAAATACTTTTGAAGCAAATCCTAAAGGAAATATTCTAAAATTAGTAAATATATTTGTAAACTATAAATGAGAAGATAACTACTTTTCTTTTAGATAAATAGAAGGGAAAAATTTTACAAATGGCTTTATTATCATGTAAATGAGACTTTTTATAAAAATTCAAATAATTTAATATCAGATAATGTTTCATTTATGATCAGCTATCCCATAATAAGACAACAAAGAGTAAAAAATGGTAAATTTTTTTAATATCAATCATTATTTTATTAAATTGTATTGATAAAATTAAAAAATAAACTGTAAAAAACAGGTATTTTAAAATTACATATTATTTGAAAAGGTATCTTTTTTAAAGTTCTGCTTTAGGAACTTTGACTAACTAATATCGAGACTTAAATAAGAAATATATGCAATAAAAATTTGATGAGTTTTATATGGCTTAAACTTTAGTAATGAGACAAAAAAAATTAAAATTTTGGAATTTTGTACTAGGGGCCTCTGAAGTTAAGCGACCCACTCAAAAGTTGGTCTCATTTGAATGTCTACAAGTCATCGAAAAACACATTAAACTTCATTATGCGACATACCATCTTATAGAGAAATGAATTTTCTACAGTTTGATGTGAATAGAATTCTAAAAAATGCTGGGATTCAAAATAAATTAAGATTTTAAATAGATGGATAAGCTAGTCAGTCTATTTAATAAATTTTCTATTCTTATTTATTTAAAAAATTTAATTTAGGTACTGAGAAAAAATTTAGAAATTTTTTAGTTAAATAATTGTTTAAAAAATTATTATTTTACTTCAAACTATCACAAAGATCTCATTTACTTTTATTTTAAAATTTAAACTCTTTTTTTTTGTAACTTCACAACTTTTTTATAAACAGAGTGTCAAAATTTTGAAACCGTCTACCAAGAGATGTTTAAAATTCAAAAGATACGTATTAATAGTTTCAAAAACAAACTTGACAAACTAAATTTAGAAAGCTATTACAGTGAACCAGAGTTTTTTAAAAGTCACAAGTCTCAAGTCAAGTCCAAGTCCGGACTTTTTTTAAAAAATAGTCCCAGCAAAAGACTTAAATTTTTTTTTGAAATGAGTGAGTTTTTGATAAAAAATTTTTTTATTTATTTATCTATATAATTATATTTCTGCGATCCTAAAAAGTTTTTATGGTAGCCAAGAAGAGTAGGACATTTTTTTTCCAAAAAGGTTTAAAGCTCACTTCACGTGGAAATTCACATCATAGCTTTTTTAAATTATTATTTTCCTTTGATAATAAATTTCTATCTAATTTATCCTTATTTTAAGAGATATGTACAGCAACGAAACAATTTGGATGTAGCTATGACTTCAGTCATCGTAATCAACTTAAGTCTAATTTCGATCTAAAGTGGCAGTCTTTAAACACTAGCTCTTCAAAATTTTCAATCCAAAGTAAAAGCTTTTTCTTTATGAGCTCTCAAGATTTCGAGAGTTACCACATTTATGGCCAATATGGAACTTATTCGAGTGATGGTTATATTTACGAGTTTAATTCAACAAAAAAAATTGTTTTGTCAGATTTAAAAAATTTACAAGATAACAATTGGATAGACAACTTTACAAGAGCGATTTCAATAGAATTTTCAGCATATAATCCAAATATAAATATGTTTTGTCATTCTATTATTTTGTTTGAAATATTATCGACAGGCAATTTTATTAATTCGGTTTATTTTCGACCTCTTTTATTGTATAATTCACAACAATTGTTTTTAAATATATGCGGAATTATCTATTTAGTATGGATTTCTCTCAATTTTTTAAAAGAAATATTTGATTTTGGAAAAAAAAAACTTGACTACTTTAAAAAATATTCATTTTTTCTAGATTGGATTTTAATTGCTTTTAGTTGGATTTTGTTGGCCTTATTTATTTTCAAGCATAAGTCTATAGAAACAGTGAAACAGCATATTAGAGAAGGAAGACCTATTAATCTTAATTTGGTGGCCTATTGGAGTCATAAATTTGATATTTGTATAGGATTTTGTTCATTTTTTGCCATCATTAGATTCATTAAATTTTTAAGATTTTTCAAGACAATTAATAATTTTTGCTGTAGATTTAAATCAAATTTTAAAAATTTATTTTATTTTTCAGTTCTATTCTTTTTAATTGTGATTGCATTTGTGCAGTTATTTTATTTGCTGTTTAATCAAAAAATACACGAATTTTCAACACTAATCAATTCTTTTGAATCGTCTTTTTTGATAATTTTGGGGAAAATAGACAAACAAATTCATGATTCATTTATGGGTTCTATAATTACAATTTTTTTCTACATTTTTTGTGCAATCATTTCTTTAAACATATTTAAAGCAATAATTCTTCAAAATTATCAAGAAATCGAAATCGACCAAGATGACAATGAATTTTTTGATTATTTTATTGATAAAATAAACAAATTGGTAAAATCAAGAAAAAATTCAAATCTAGTTTATATAACTTTTGAAGAAAATGTTTTTTGGAGATTAAAACGAAGAGTTTCGGATGCAATTACTGAAAACTTGCACTACTGTTCATCGAACTATAAATCTTTGGATAAAATAAATTAAATTTCATAGTTTTTCTAAATTTTTAACATAATTTTGGGATTTGCTTAAATAATAAATTTGAATTTCTCAACCATTTGAATTTATTTTTGAATAAAAATGACAAAATTAATTTGCAATCTTATATTTTTTAAATTAAATAATGATATTTTTTTAATTTTTATCATTTACTAATTAAATTTTAATTGAAATCCGATTTAATTTTTATTTTTAAACTTAAAAATTTTGAAAAATGATTCCAAAATGATAACAAAACCAAATCAAAGCAAAAAAAATAAAGATTTTTTATAGGATTTTTAAAGGCTTTAACTTTTGAGAAATATTCACAAGCTTAAGTTAGTCAATTCAACTTATGAGTCTATTGTTTTTTATTTTTTTATTTATTTTTTACTTATTGTGTGTCCATTTCCGGGAGATGAACACAACGAAAAGGTACTAAGAAAGGCTTTCTTAGTACCTTTTTGAGTGAAGGCTCCGATCTGGCACATAAGTTAATACATTGAGTTGATAATCTAAGCTGTAATTTTTTTTCCAAAAGAGGATTATAAATCTAATGATTACTTAAATAAAAGTAAAGTTTTACGACTGCTAAAGCCCAAAAGGCTTCAACCTAGACTCAGTCTAAGTCGCAGTTAAAACTACTCCTTCTACTACATTATGTTGCAAAAGTATATAAATTAGTTATTTTATTTATATATTGAATTTTACAAATGAATTTTACAAAAATGGCAAAAAAAATAAAAGCACTGATTTGAATTTTTTTTTTTCTTCAATTTGATATATCATATTCGTCATAAAAATATAATTATCTTTTAAAAATTAAAAATTTCTTCTAAACATTAAAAATAAAAGTCTATGCAAAAGTTTAGAAATTCAGGTAATCCATAAGTTTTTACATTAATTACTATCTTTTTAATTACTTTATGATTAATTCTTAAATATCTTCTAATTTTGAGTCAATTTTGCTCTTAAATTGCTTAATTTAAAAGCTTTCCAACTCCTCATTTGGTCTCAAAATAACATTACCAAAAAATATTTGATATTAGAAAAGATCCTACATCTAGTTATCAAAAACTTGCCACTGATTTGAACAAGATGGGGCTTCAACACATACCGCTCACTCTGTAAACGACTGGTTCAAAGAACAAATCATTGAGGTTCTGCTATGGTGTGCCTGTTAACCAGTTATCAGCCCAATCGAGAACTTATGGTCATACATGGATGCCAAAATTGTAAACACTAAAGTAACCTCTATTGAGAATTTAAAAATGGTTTTACACAAAGAGTGGTTACAGAATCCCACTGAGTACGTACAAAAATTGATTGAATCAATGCCAAAAAGTGTTTTGGCTTGTTATAAGGCTAAAGGCGGTCATTTCAAAATTTAAATTGAAAAAATTTCTAACATTTTGAACAGATTTTTTTTATTAATTGTATAGCTTTTTGCTTTTTGTATTTTTTCTGTGATTTTTTTTTAGTTTTATGTTTTTGGATTGATGATAAAAATTGTTAAAAAAGCCGCTTATTTATAGTAAGATATCTTTGTCAAGTTTAAAATTAAATGAACAGAAAAAAAATTAATTAATTTCAAAAATGACGAATGATTCTCTTTTTTATTGTATCTAAACTAAAGCATATCAAATTCATATTTATTTTGTCTCTTCTTGACTCATATAAATTATTAAAACTAAACGACACGGTTGACAAAAAATATTATCTGCAAAAGAGATTTTAAGATATTCAAAGTAGACCTGATTTTTTTATTTCTAAATTACTTATTTTTATATTTATTACTGACAGTTAATAAAAAAAATAATATGTAGAGAAACCATCTAATTAAAAAAATCATCTTAGTAAAAAAAATTCAAAATAAAATTAAAAGTTAAATAAAACTTATCTAGTAAAAATAATATAACAAAACTTTTCACTCTTAAAATGCTTCAAATAAAATGCTTTTCTCTTCTTTGATAATTATTTATTAAATTTTTTTGATTAACTTGTTAATATTAGAATGAGAAAAAAAATTGTAAACTAGACTTTACTTTGAACCATCAAAGATTAATATAGATCTTTTTTATTCACTTAATTTGATCAATTTATTAATTTATAAATTGGTTTTGATAAAACTTGTTGCAAAACTTTTTTAACACCGAGAGTATATGAGTACAAAATAAAAAAATTTAAAAGTTTGAAAAAAATAAATAAAATTTTTGAAATATTACGAAAATTAAATCTCATATAATGGATAAAAACAAATCAAAAGGTCCAATTGATTGGAGTAGTTTGATAGCCGGTACAGCAGGAGGAGCTGTTTCTACAGGAGTTTTTCATCCTTTAGAGTTAATAAAAATCAGATGGCAAGTTTATGAAGCAGCTTCTCTAAAAAAGCTTAAATTCTTGGATAATCCTAGCAAAAATTTGGCAGCTCAAACACCTTCTTACAGACCTAAGTATAAAAGCTTAATTGATACGGCCATTTCGGTATACAAAAGTGAAAATGGAATCCGTGGACTCTATCGAGGCTTTGGAATCAATATTTTTGCATCTGGTACTGCATGGGGACTTTATTTTCTGATTTATAATGGACTCAAAGCAAGACATAATCAAAAACTTACTCTTAGCAATTATACTTTAGATGCCACAATAGCGGGTGTTTCTGTTATTTTCATTACCAACCCCCTTTTTTTGGTAAAAACTCGAATGTGCCTACAATATAGTCAAATTGATGATAATGTTGGAAAAAAAGTTAAATACAAGAATTCGATTGATGCTCTTAAAACAATAATTAGAAATGAAGGGATTTATGGTTTGTATACAGGCTTTGTTCCCGGTCTTTTCGGAACACTAAATGGAACTATTCAAATGGTATCATATGATCTTATGAAATCGTGGTGGTCCAATTATTTCAATGATAATTTGACTACACTTCATTTTTCTGTTTTTAGTGGTTTGTCAAAAATTTTAGCAGTTGTCTGTACTTATCCATTTCAATTGACCAGAGCAAGATTGCAAGATCAACATCAAAATTACAAAAATTTTTTCGATGTTGTTTCAAAAACTTATCGTAACGAAAGAATATATGGTTTTTATAAGGGACTTATACCAGGTCTTATACGAGTTACGCCAGCCGCTAGTCTTACATTTATAGTTTATGAAAATGTTCTAAAATATTTGAGGTCAAACTAATCGCATTGTCATTTATTCTCTTTGGTTTTGAGTTATCTTTGCATTAGAAATTCAAACTAATTTTTTTGCTCAATAATTCAAAAAATTTTAATTTCCTTAAATTATTGTTATTATTTGAATATTTTTTAAAATAAAATTGTTCTGAATTTTTAGAATTAATTTTATTGTAAAATGGTACTTAAAAAAAGACAGTGTTTAGATAAAAAAGAATATCATTAAAAGCCAAATAATATTGGCCAGCTAGATTCTTCATGTCTCCTAATATAAAACTACTATAAAAAAATTTTTTCTAAATAAAAAGAAAATAGCATAAAAAAAACAGCATTTTTTTCTTATCACAAGTTATCTTCTTATACGGAAATTGAATAATTTTATTTGCCTTCTTTTTTTTTTTCAATACGAGTTTTATTTAGAAACAAAATTTAGAATTTTTTTGTATAATCATTTTTGTATATAACCTAAGTATTTTTTTAAAATTTTCTAATTTTAAATTACATGAGGACTGAAAAGAAGGCGATAAGCCGTTCGGGATAGTCCTAGGGGTAAATCCCTAAAATTATTTTATTAAATAAAAATAAAAAAGTTACTCTTTAAATTTCAATTTTAAGATTTTTAAAAATCATTCTATGTTTATTTTTTTCATACTATATTTTTTTGTTTATAGGAAATTTAAAATTTGAAAAATTTGAAAAATTATTAATAATAGTTTAGTTCTTATTTGACTATATGTTGACTATTAATCGTATGAAAAAAAATATTTGGAATTAAATCTTTATTCAATTAAGTTTAAAGTTTCAATTTCTAATTCAACGTTGATAAAAATTAATCTAGATATGCAAAAATCAGATAAAAGTTTGAAATTAAAATATAAAATTAAGTCTAAATAAAAAAATTCAATCACGATTTTAGTCTAAAATTTTTCAACTCTCTCTTTAAAAAGATCTATCTGCTTGTATATTTCAGTTGGTGTTGATTCGTTAACAAATTCATCGAAATACTTTCGTATTTCACTGACTTCTTCTGCAAGGAATTGTTTGTCAAGACTTAAAAGCTCTTTCATTTGATCTTGAGTCAAGCCAAGACCACTGATGTCTAAACTGTCAGCAGTTGGTACGTAGCCGATAGGTGTTTTTTGAGCAATTGAATCATCACCATCGGTTCGCTTGAATATCCACTCAAGAACTCTGATATTTTCTCCAAAGCCCGGCCACAAAAAGCTTCCTTGACCATTGTTTGATTTTCTGAACCAATTTACATTATATATTCTTGGCATTTTTCGACCATCTTTGTTCAAGCTTAGCCAATGTTTGCAATAATCACCAAAGTTGTAACCGAAAAATGGTCTCATGGCAAACGGATCATGCATGATTGCTTTTCCTTTATGTTCTGCAGCAGCTGTAGCTTCAGATCTAATTGATGCTCCAACAAAAACTCCGTGTTCCCAGTCAAACGCTTCATAAATCAAAGGGATGCCTGCTGGACGTCTACCACCAAATATTATGGCTGAGATTGGAACACCTTCTGGACTCTCCCAATTAGGATCAATTATTGGACATTGTTCGGCTGGTGAACAGAATCTAGAATTTGGATGAGCAGCTGGCTCAGTTGAATCTTTAGTCCAATCTTTTCCTTTCCATGAAATCAAGTGTTCGCCATGTGAAACCATATTTTCATCCAAGCCCTCCCAGTAAACTTTGCCATCAGCAGTATGAGCAACATTAGTAAATATGGTGTTATACTGAACTACTTTAAGAGCAATTGGATTTGTATGTTCTGAAGTTCCAGGACAAACGCCGAAAAATCCATTTTCTGGATTAATAGCTCTTAATTCTCCTTTTTCATTGAATTTCATCCAAGCAATATCATCTCCAACACACTCAATTTTCCATCCTGGAACTGATGGAGTCATCATGGCCAAATTTGTTTTACCGCATTGAGACGGAAAAGCAGCAGCAATATACTTTTTGACACCTTGAGGATTTGTAATTCCAAGAATTAACATGTGTTCAGCTAACCATCCTTCTCGTTTGGCAATTATTGAACCAAGACGAAGAGCAAAGCATTTCTTTCCTAATAAACTGTTGCCACCATAACCACTGCCAAACGAAATTACCTCATTTTTCTCTGGTAAATGAGCTATCATGGTCATTTCCGGATTACAAGGCCAATTGTTTACTATTTGCCTCTGAGTAGGCAAAGGAACACCAACTGAATGTAAACATTTAACAAATTTTTGATGATCATGTTCAATTTTATCAAAAACATCAATTCCCATTCTAGTCATAATTCTCATATTGCACACCACATACAACGAATCAGTGAGTTCAATACCAATTTTTGAGATTGGACCTCCAACGGGACCCATGCTATATGGAACAACATACATAGTTCTACCCTTCATGCAACCAGGAAATCTACGACCAAATTCATACTCCAAATCTTCTGGTGACATCCAGTTACCTAAAGCAGTGCATTTCAAATTTCTGAGATTTAATGATGGATCTATTTCTTTGAATCCGTGTTGTGGCTGAGGAATGGTGTCGAGTAGATTTTTGGTGCTTATAAATGTTCGTGACTCAACTCGGGCAACATCTTTTGGATCTGTCAAAGCAAGCCAACAGTTGTTTAATTGCTCCAGTTTTTGAATTACACCATTTTTTTGCAAAGCCCGCAAAAAGGCTCTGTTTTCCTCAATTGAGCCATCACATATGTGAATCGCATCTGGTTGGCAAATTTTCGCCTTTTCTTCAATATATTCCTGAATGCTTTTTGGTAATTTGGTCAAATTGCTATGGTAAGAAGCCTCTCTCAATTTGAGAAGTTTATCATCATCCATTACATGTTCATCAGTAATATTTTCAAAATGTCTATGCTGATTGTCACTGGATATTGAAGCCATTTTATTATTTAAATTGACGTTTTATAGAACAGTTATTCTAAAAATCAAAAATATTATTTTAATTAAGCTTTAAAATTAAACTGTTTCTTAAAATTTTCACAAACTTTTCAAAATTTTCAAACACAAAGCATTTTAATATACTTGAACTTGAAATAAATTCTAAACTTACAATTAATTTTCTTTTTAAATAAAAGCGTGGGTCAAATCCTATCGAGTTCAAATTTTTCTACAAATTTGTTGCATCTCTTAATAAATTTTGCAAAATTTTATTAACTCAAATTAAATTCTGAATAGTGAAAAGAAGACTATTTAAAAGCTTAACTTATCAGCCCTACCATGACTTATCTAAAGAATAAAAAAGTAAAGAATCAATAAACTGGGTGTATCTGAACATAATTTTAAAAAAATTTTATCTGCTTTGTAATTGTCGATCAAGTGACGCTTTTTATAAATTCTTAATCTTTAAAATCATTTGAGCCTTTTTAAATTTTAAGACCAAGCTTTATTTTAAAAATCAAATAATGTTCTATGTTTTTATTTTTTCAATCTTTTTATAGGCCTTTTATTGAAATTAAAAATGGTAGAGAATCATAAAGTTAAACTCAAAAAAAAAATTCAAACGAGTGCCAATCACACCCAACGCTAAAATATTTATAAAGAGAATATTAAAATATTTTTCTTATTGCGAAATTACGCGCTTAAAAATTAATTACTTTTAGTTCGTATCGTATTTTTAAAATTATTTTTTATTTTTAGCGTCAGTATAATAAGGTACATGCTTTTTAATTATAATAAAATGAGCTTTTTTGAATTTTAACCATAAAAGCTTAAATAAATGAACGATGTTTTTTTTCTAGACTAGCACTGACAATCTTTTATAAGTTATATTAATTTTTTGCTTAGTAATGATTAATATTTTAAAGAGTCTAAATTTTAGACAAAAATTCTAAAAATCGTTTCAAACTTTGAATTAAATTAAAAATGAATTATGAATTAAAATAACGCTAGAGTTTAACTATATATTTTGAGTACGAAAATTTTTTTAGCTTTACAACTGATTTTTACCTTGGGCATTTTAATAATTTACATTCTAAAATTTAATTATTTTTTAAATGAAAATATAGAATTTTAAAAATTTAAAATTAGTCTTCATTAAAATCGTTAAAATAAAAAGAAGCGTGCTAAGCTTAATTTTGAATTATTCGAAAGGGTGGGATTGAGCCTAATTAATGAAAAATACAGAAAATTTTTCAAAAATTAGAATTGAAGGAATCTTATAAAAAATTTAAATTTCTCTAAATAATAGCAATAGAATTTAATAAAATTGTGAGAAACTTTGATGAATTCTGCTGAATAAAATTCAATAATTCTAAATTCATTTTTTTTTAATTAAATTATATTTTTTTAAATTTTTTAAAATGATATTTTTTTAATCTTTAAGATTAGCTATGCTTTTCCAATTCCGAGGAGTACATATTTATCCAAAATTTTTTGGACCCATGCTTAAATATCAATTAGACATTTACTGTCAAAGTCTTTATGTTTTTTGTTCAAGTTGGTATAATTTTACCAAGTGTTAAGCAGAATTACATATCTGGTACCTACTTGAGCCCAGTATCTTCGACCTCAAATTATATTTTTGATAGAAAATTTTTAAAAAACTTTTTTCTCAAACAATTTGGCTATCAAATGAGCTAAATAAAGTTTAAAATAAATTCTAAAATTTCTTTGAACTGATTTTGAATCACCAGTAATCAAAAGTTTCTCCAATACTTAAGCTATGCAAAAAAATGATTATTTTTATTTTATATACATAATTGCTAGCAAAATTTGTGCGTTGACATCTTAAAATACAAGGATCAGCATAAGAATTATTCATTATGGTAGCAAAGAGATGCAGATCGTTTTTAAAGATATTTTCCTTTAAAGAATATTAGCTAGGCTATTATTTTTAAGTGTAAAATTCTATGTTTTCAAGGTATTTGTTAAATAATTCACGTTTATTACATGAGTTGAATTCATGATTTTTTAAATGAACTTTTTAAAAAAATGATTTCGAAATTTTTGAATAAAAAAAAAACAAAACATCTTGTTTTTGATTTGAATATCGTTTAAAAAATAAGAATCATTCAAAATTAAATTTTTATAAATTTTTCCATTAAAAAATACAATTCCTAATAATTATTCTTTTGAAAACTATTTGCTCTATTTTTAAAATTTATTTTCCCGAATTTTTATATATTCCCCAAGTTTGATCTAAATTTCTAAATAGTTTCTTAAAAAAAACACGAAATCCAAAATCTATTTAATTTTTTGGACTTTTTTGAATTTTTTAAAAATTATTCAAAAATGTAATGACAATAACTATTTCTTTTCTATTTCTTTAATTTAAAAATAGCATATACAGTATTTAAACTTTGTGCTCAGTTTTTAAGGATAAGGGTTAATAACTCAATTAGGTTTTACTGTGTAATACAGTATATAAATTAGTTATTTTATTTATATATTGAATTTTACAGATTTTTGTGTACAAAAGAAATTTTGAGGTATGTGCTGAAGCTTCAGCACAACTGGTTCAAAGAACAGATCATTGAGGTTCTGCCATGGTGTGTCCGTTAACCAGATCTCAACCCAATCGAGAACTTATGGTCATACATGGATGCCAAAATGGTAAACACTAAAGTAACCTCTATTGAGCATTTAAAAATGGTTTTACACAAAGAGTGGTTACAGATTATACCCACTGAGTACGTACAAAAATTGATTGAATCAATGCAAAAAAGTGTTTTGGCTTGTTATAAGGCTATAGGCAGTCATATCAAAAATTAAATTGAAAAAATTTCTAAACTTTTGAACCGATTTTTTTATTAATTGTATAGCCTTTTCTTTTTGTATTTTTTCTGTGATTTTTTTTTTCACTTAATTTTTTTTTAGTTTTATATTTTTGGATTGATGACAGATAAAATTATGTACATAAAAAAATCTTTGTGTTAACAAATAAAAAAATTATAGCTATAGCATATAGCAAACATAACATAATCAATATTCAAAGCTGATTTGGTCTTTGGTGATTGACCACGTCTTTTTTTTAATTAAATTTCTTCAGTACTAAAAAGCTCAACATTATCCTTACGTTTAGGTAAGCGACCTCTCCGATTCAATGATTGCTAGAGTGATTATGTTTTATAAATAAAATGGATTTTTAACTTTTTAATATTTGAAAGATACGAGTCAGTGACTTTTTGATTTTTATTTATTTGAAAAAACTCGAAAAAAACTTTTAAAAAATAGATATTTGGCACAAATTTATCAATGTTTAATTCTTTCAAATTGTTAATCATTTTTACAAAAAAATATAGTATAAAATTATATAAAAATATTAAAATTATATAGAATTATTAAAATATTAACTTTGACTTTTGACCAACTCTGATATAAATGAAGTGATAATCATTCTTCTACTACAAGAGCAGGAGTTTGATGATTAGCCTTGAAATAAAAATTATAATTGTATTATAATTGCTGATCTCTCTATAAAAAGCTATCAACTTAATTTTAAGGACCGAAGAAAGAGGACAGCTGAATAATCGGTATTTATCCACATGATAAAACATTTTTATTTCGTAATTCATTAGTAATGAAAACTTAAGAATTGGAAAATTTTAAATTTTGTTTTGAGTGACACATCCCAACTTTCAAAATGTGTCAAAATTGGAAAATTGCTAGTTTCTTCAATGATACTTCTTCAACAACATTCTTTTCAAATTTTAAATAGTTAATTTTAGACCATTCTCCTAGAACAGTAGTTGGGCTGTGTTGACCGTTTTAATTATTGAATAAGATGATACTGACAGCCTAAGACAATAATTGATTTCCAGAGGTTCTGGATAATTAATATTTTAATAAAATAATTTTTTTAAAAATTAATAATAAAATTTGTGTAAAGAGGAGTTGCTTAGAAACGAGTTATTATTTGATTTTGGACAAATTTTAAAATATAAGAATATAAAATAAAATTAAGTTTTCAAAAGATAATTATTTATTTAAAAGCTAGTCTTTCTTTAGGTAAGAAATGACAGAAATTTTAAAAAATGCGTCGAATCAATATAGGTAAATATTGGCTATTTATCTTTTTTTAACTCGAAGTATGCTAAAAATTAATTTTTTTCTAAGTTCGATTAACGAAATTGAAAAAAATAAACTTTACCAAAACCATTTTGATGCTAGAGCTATAATTAGTTTGTCAAAAAAAAAAGCCGAAAATTTAAATCGTAAAATTCCAATTGATTTATTGGCCATAGAATGGATGACAAAACTAGATAGTTCATCAGAAACAAAGGCATATTTGTTGGAAAATTTTCTTCCAATTTTAGTTCTAGGCTGTGAAAAAATATTAAAAGAAGCTCAAAACAAAAAATTAATCGAAAAAAAAGAGACAGATCCAAATTTTAATCCAATAAATCGTTTAGCTCAATTTTTGATGAGAAATAATCCAAAATCAGTTAATCATCATGAAACATCACCTTATGTTCGTACTGTACGTGAGGTTTATCAAGAACTTAGAGATCAACTACATAGTCTTCAAGGAAATAAGTAATTTGTTATCATTAGATACTAAAAAAATTTAAACAAAATACATTTTTGTTTATCAATTTAATAGATTAGCTATTGTAAAAGAGAATGTTCGAAATAGACGAGCTGAAAGAGCAAAATTAGAAAAATTTCAAATGCTTGAAATTTCAAAGCGAAAAACTCAAATCGAAACTCTTTTTGAAAAATTTAATGTTCCTTCAAATGGTAGACTTGAATTTTCTATAGTAAGATATAAATAAACAAAATAAAATATATTAAATTTAACTTTATACTAAAAGTTACTCGAATGCCTTAAATTCTATGAAAAATCTATTTCAAAACTTGCGCCAGCTAACGTTAAGAATTTACAAATAAAATCAAATTTTCCCCCGTTTTGCTACAATCGTGATGATCTTAACATTAAAAAAAGACTAATGAAGAGTGAATTTGTAGAGGTATGTTTATGCAGATTTTATTTTTATTTCATTATAATTGAATAAGAAATCTTTTGAAAAAGTAAAGAGAAAAGTTTAATTGTTAAATTTTAATACCACGCGGTTTAAGAGCCTTAATTAATTAGTAAAGTACATTATAGTGGTTTATTGAAGCGCATAAATAAATAAATGCATATGATAAATGCAGATTATGTGTCTTATATCTTTATGTAGATATATTAAATAAGGCCTTTTAAAACCTGAATAAAGTAATTTAATGGCTATCTTTGTCCGAAATTTAATACCACGAAGAACTTGATCTAATATTCTGTTGTCTTTTGAAGCTGGATCCAGATTCTTAGGTCATTCTAAATCCTGAATCTTGTGACAAAATGAATTTTACCATTAGCTAAATCAGTCAGGTTAAAATCGCTTGAAGCCGTTGATTTAGACTAAAATTCATAATTTTAAAAATGATATAATAATAATAATATATATAAGCTACAGCAAGACTAGCTTGCGGAGGTGGCCTACTAGGAGGTCACCTATGGTAGCTCCTTGCACATAACACATAGAAAAGAACTGAAAAAAGGAAAACCAGTTTAAATTTTTAGGTCAAAATAAGAGTTAAGATTCACGATATAAAAAGCTGTAATAGAAATAAATGTTTATCTTCAGGATTGTTGACTAGATCGGAATGCATCGTATCTGTTCTTGAACATGTTGACGGAATCGGCGTCTGTCACTGTAACTGGCAGGGCGTTCCACTCGTTGACTATCCTGTTGGTGAATGTGTTTGCCCGTTGTAGACATTTGGTGGAAGCCTGGCCGGACAATCTTCTTGCATGACCTCTGATGCCTCTGGCGTGTCCGGGTTGGGATAGTGAACTTGCGGGAACCGGGGTGTTCACCCAGCTCACTTCGTTGATGCCTTTGGTGAGTTTGAACATCTGTATCAGGTCTCCACGAACGCGGCGCTCATTAAGGGGAGTTAGTCTAAGGACGACTAGACGGTCTTCGTAGCGCCAGTTTCTGATGCGGGGCATCAGTTTGGTGGCCCTTCTCTGCACCTGCTC
Organism: Brachionus sp. 'Tiscar'; assembly: GCA_006352455.1. Classification (NCBI taxonomy): domain Eukaryota; kingdom Metazoa; phylum Rotifera; class Eurotatoria; order Ploima; family Brachionidae; genus Brachionus; species Brachionus sp. 'Tiscar'. The sequence goes on along the minus strand of VANL01000010.1, from coordinate 67,938 downwards.
GAGCATCTTTGCGTCTTTCTTGCTAGGGGGGGGCCAGACAACAGCGGCATATCCCAGGTGGGGTCTTACGTAGGCACAATAGAGGGTCATGCAGGTATCTATGGTCCAATATCTAAATGATCTTTTCAACTATATCAATTGTATCAATTTTTTTTTATTTTAAGATATTTCTTAATTTAAAGTAGAAGAAAAAAATTGAAAAAATTTATAATAAATTTGGTTTTGATGAAAAAATGTAAAATTTCGTATCCTTGCTTAAAATCGCTAATTTTTGGACACAAAAAAGAAATTTAAAATAAACTGATTTTAATTTGTTTTTAAAATTTTATTTTAGACCATTTTGTTTATAACTGAAGATATGGAAAATAGTTATTTTGAAAGTTTTAATGAATTTGTTGAACAATGTTCAATTTACTTTGTCAATTTGGCCAATGTGAACAATTTCAGGAAAATATTGCATTGCCTTTTAATTATGCTTGATTCGACTAATGTAATTTTTTTTTATTTATTAAATTAGATGTGATTTAGATTAGATTTTCAGACTTTTAGTTAAATTTTTTTTTAAGACCGGTTACTTGAGCCGAAGAAGAATTATAAAGCTTCTAAAAGATTTTAGAGAAAATGATGCCAATCTTTCTGTTAAGGATCCTTTGGAATGTATATAATTTTTAAAAATTTGAATTAAAATAATTTATCTTAAACTAAAATAATTATAAAATTAAAAGGGCCTGTTATTGATCCGTTTATTAAATTTGAGAATAAACTCGAACAATTGATACCATCAACAGAAAGAGTAATTAAAATTAAAATTAAAAATTCTTATTTTTTTCAATATTCATAATGTTTCTTAAAAGAAATTGTCTGAAGTTTCGAAAGAATTTCTTACAAGTCAAATATCAATAAATCAAATTTCTGAAAAGGAATCGGCTCAAAAAATAAATGAAGAAAAGCCACTTGAAATAGAAAATATAGCTGACAAATCAGAACAAAATACAAATCAAAAATTGGAAAATGAGGAAAATATAGAGAATGAACAAAATAGTGAAATTTTAAAAGAAGATACAATAATACAAGATGAAAAAACTGAAAACATTGAAACAGAAAACATGATCGAAGAGAAAACTACTGAAATTGAAAAACCTATTGTTGATCAAATAATTCTTGGAGATGGGATTGAAAATGAACCAATTAGCTTAGCAAAAAGTTTTCAAAATGATGTATCAATCATAAATGACTTAAAACCAAATAGCTCAAACTTGAATGAAATCATACAATCTACTCTTTCGAGAGATGAAGAACTTTGTAATTTAATAATAAGCAAATTTCTAAGCTAATAGATTAAAAAATTATTTAATTAAGTGTTCATGAAGGGTGGAATGTTTTATTACACTCCAATAACTAATTCGTTTCAAATTGATCTTTTGGAAGAAGTCGAAGATGAACCTAGTTTAGATTTGCTAAATGAATTCGATCCCGAATTTGTTAATTCAAAACAATTTCGCAATCTTATTAGCACATTTGTATCTGATAATTTTCTCAATTCAGAAATATATGTCAATAATCTTATTGTCTATCTAAAAGACAACTATGCAGAAAGTAGATTTGAAAAGAATTCTAAGCAAAATAAAGTAATTTTAAGTCAAAATTTTTTTATTATTTCAATTTGTCCATAGGACTCAAACTTTAATTAAATAAAAAAATAAAATCAAATAACTTAATTGATCTAAATTTATCTTTTTTTTTTACAGAAACGAACAATTAAGCAAGAAATTTATCGGAATAAGAAATACTCATCTTGCTTCGAAAAATTAGACAATGAAGGTAGTGGACAATTGAGTCTGAATAAAATTGAGTTTGCTTTACAAGATTTCAAAGATGGACTATTTAAGGAGCAAATTACAAATGGTATACTTTATTTTTAAAATTTTAAAAAGATTGTTTAATCAAAATTTTAATTGTTTTTTTTTTATTTAGCTATTAATTTAACTCGTACAGAAATATCATCTAATAATAAAACAGATGATCTTATTAATCGGAATGAATTTTTTGATTTAATTTCAGTTCTAGTTGGCTTAGTTGATTTTCCAAAATTCGAAGATCAATTATTGAATTATTTATCTTGTTTAAATAGCGTTAGTCTTAATATAAATATTGATTTAAATTTTTGATTTATTTTCAATGCTTTAGTATGATATAAATGAAAAAACAAGAGGCGAGGTGAGAAAAAAATGGCTCAATCAAATCAAACATGTGGGTGATATCACTTGTGGAAGTTTTGAACCGTTATTTAAGCAGCTATTTTTCACTATTCTGAAAGTATTTTCAAATGAATTTATTAAAATCAAGATATATTTTTTCTGAAAAAATTAGGATGCTGAAAATCATGGAATGAAAAATGGAATATCAGCATATATTGGAGTCTTAGAAAGTCTAGAAAATGGCTTGATTGGTCTCAGATTTCTTGCATCAACTCCTCATGATTCAAAATTTATTTTGGGTAAATCTTTGACACGAGATGACAAATGCATTAGTTTTGAGGTAATTGATAGCTCAAAACCAAAACATGTTGAAAATGTTCGTACTAACGAAAATCTCTTTCATTTCAACTCTTCAAACAAAGTAAAAAAAAAATTAAAAATTTTTTATTTAATTTTTTTCAATTTCCATAAATTTATCAAAGAATGATGGTTCATTTGCACTTTTCCCTCTAAAATATGCTCGAAATAAAGTTTTTGGTACAATCGGAATTGATAGCTTACAAAATACCAACAATAATTCTAATTTTGCTGACCATGAGCTTTCATTCTATCAAGTAAAATGACTTAAAAAATTTATCTGAAATTTAGAATTTATTTATTTTTTTTAAAGGGTCTGGCTACTACTTTTGCCATTTCATATGCCCAGATAATTTTCAAAAATCGTTTGATAAAAACATGTCAAGATGCTATTGAATGGTTGAAAAATCGCTGCAATGGGGTATTCTTCATAAAAATTATTCTTAGCATAAAAAAATTTATCTTAATCCTTAAGATTGATGAAATAAATGTCTATTTTGTTCAAGTAATCGAAAATGAATCAAACATGTTCGATTCGGATGAAAATTTCTCAACCCAAAGCAATGAAAAATACAGCTTGAAACTTAAGCCAATAATTAAGTTTAACCGAAAAGATAATCAATTTTTAAATGTTCTAAATGATTCAGGTTATTTGACTGAAGAAATTTTAGAAAAGAAATATGGGTAATTTCCTCAATTTATTTTTTCTTTTGACGCATTTTTTTTTAAATCAACTTATAATTTATTAAACTGAATACAGCTAAAAATTTATTCTTGGCATTAATTGAAAAGAAAAAAAATACGACTAAATGTAAATAAATCGGTAAAAATATTAATTTTGAAAAACTATTTAAAGTGTGTGACGACCACTAGACTGTCAAAAGATGATGTTGGCCGTTTTGATGACAGCCAGGGAAAATTTTTTTTTTCTCTAAAAATAAATGATTTTTCTTATACTCAATTCTTTTCTCTAACAAATTTTGATATTGAAAATTTATTAAATGTTTGGCCAACACCATTTTTTGACGGTCTAGTGGCCGCCACTCACGGTACCCAACACTATTTAAAAGTTATTTGAAATAAATAATTGAAATTGCTACAACTATGCTAAAGAAATAAAATAAAGTTAATCATTTGAGGATTCTAAATTTTAAATAGAATTAAGTTCAGCAAATTTTGGTTTTTCTAAAATAATCCCAGAATGCTATACTAACATGCAAGGATTTTAGTAAGAGCCAAAACACTTGTAAAAGTAAAATAACTCGAGATTTTCTTTATAAAAAATGAAATCAACATTAATGTTTTATTTTAAAGATCAAAAGCTTATGAATGTGCAATGGCCAGTGAATCTTCAATTGAATATTTTAATGGAAAAATTTCTTTTTATGCTCCATTGAGAAATGAACAACATAAATCTGTATTTGTACTTGAAATTACTAGTGAAGGTAAATTTTATTGAGTTAATTATTCAACTGTTCTAATTAGTTAATATCAGAATACTTGAAAAATCAAGAAATTAAAGAATTAGAATTACCACAAATTGAAACAATCTTATACGTATTACATAAGTGTCAAGAGGAACTCTTGGAGACACATTTCATTGGCACAACTAACAATCAATATGGTAACAATTATTTGAATTTTTTTAATTAGTTTTTAATTTTTAAAATTAAAGAATTTGAATCATTACATGAACAAGATAAATTTGATATATTATTTGAAAAGAAATTTATCAATTTTATTTGTGAAAAATTAAGAGAAAATATTGGAGCAATTAATGATAGCGAAAAATCTGACATAGCTATCCAAATTGTAAAATTTATTTCAGACTTGGTCAGCTATGAGGATTTTAATAAAAAAAAAGTTTGATTTATTTTGATCAATTAGCTATTAAATTTTGACCTTTTCTCTTTTGATAAGGTGATAGATGATGCTTTAATTGATAAAATGCAGCAGCTTGATTCAACTTCTAAAAATTTTAATTTCGTCTCTAGCAATTTTGACTTGTCTACTGAAGAAAGCATTCAAAGTAAAATCAAATATTTTTTTTATAAAATTAAATTTGATTTTCTTATCTTTAAAGGTCTGATTAAATTAAGAAATGAAATTAAGGGATCAATGCCTTTAATTCGATTATCAATCGATTACGCATGTTTACTAAAAAACCTTAATTTGAAATCAAAATAACAGACCTACAATAAATATTCTCTTTATTTAAAAATGAAATTTACATTTAAATAAAATTTCAAAAAATAATAATATAAATTCATTCATTAAATTCTATTTATTTGATCTAATTGATTTACTATTTTTGAAACAAGATAAATTGTTTTGACTAAAAATTCTTCATTGTTATTAATTTTAGAAATTTTTGTTATCATATTAAGCCAATTTACTAATTTGTTTCTAGCTGTTTCACATTTGTGATTAATTCTAATTTTTTTAATTTTATTGTAAATCAATCCTGCGAATATCAATTCAACTATCTGCGAAGCTTTATCAATTATGTCAAAGGAAAATACCAAAATTTGTTCCAATAATTTTTGACACGGACTTTCAAGCAAATTCAATTCATTCATTACAATAAATTTTGACTTTTTGTAATATTCACTCGATAAAAATTTTGAAATAATCGATTTTTTGGAGTCCAAAAGAACTCTCAGGTCATTTTTTGCGTAGACTTGAAATTGATATAACTTAGAAGAATTCTTGTTTAATTTTTCTTTAAACTGGTAAAAAAGAATGGATGATTCATCAAGTGTTTTCATGCAATAATGATTTCTTGGATAGTACTTCTGAAGACAATTCCAACAAAACTCATAGCCACAATAGCAAACCATGTGTGGACATCCGCTAATTTTTTCAATAAATGCTTTGCATTTCGGACAAAATTTACCACTAATCACTAAATAGTTATGCTTTGCATTCGATTGAGCTAAATTATTTAAATAAAATATATATTGATCACATGTTAAAGGAAAGTGTGAGTCCAGGTTACAGTCGATGCATATGGCATGACCACAATTACATTTGGGAAATTTGAACTTATTATTTTTGATAAAAAAATTTCCACATTTTTTTGGGCACTCGATAAAATTCTTTTCTTCCATTTTTTTTGCATTATATATTTTCTCGTACCGTTCATACTTATCTTTCGATAAGAGGATTTTAAGAAAATCAGGTCTTATTAATTTGTCACATTTTTCAAAGCAACACTTAAATTCCTTGTTTGGAAAATTTACTTTTAGATAGTTTGTCCAACATTCTTTACAACAACCATGTTGACATTCATTGAGATAATATTTATAATCTGAATTGTTCAGACAAATTTCACATTCACTTTTTGAAATAACTTTTTTAAAAGAGCTTATATTTTCGTCTAAATTTTCAACAGAAAGCTGTTCGATTGAACAAACAGGATCTTCGAATGTTTTTAAAACAAAACTACCATCATTACTTGCAGATGTGATAATTTTTTTTAAACTAATAAGGAAATGATTTTTTGAATTTAAATTTTGGACTTGTTTTTTACAATTATTAATGATGAAATCTTCCTCTAATATCATTAATTTACGTGACGATCTTGTTTTTATTATTTTTCGAAATTTTTTATTACGTGTTTTTTTCAGATGATTTTTAAAAGTCTCTTTTTTAAAATAGATATTTTTTTTTTCCGGTTTTTCCAGTATCTTGGTAAATTTAAAAACATTTTCTTCTTCACCATCACCACATCCAAATTTGAAAACAGTAAATACTTGCTCGTTTTTAGATAGATTTTCTTTTCCGAATTCTGGATCATTTTTTATTTTTAATTTTAAATCGTTCTTTATTTGCCAATTTTTGTTCTTGTTTCGATTTAGTAGAACATGTGAATTATCCGAGAGCTTAATCTCACAAATTTCCTTATATTTTCTTAATTTTTGCTTATATTGTTTTTTGGCTAGATAATTATTGGAACGCTTATAATTAAAATAGACAAACTCGAAAAAATCTTCTTCCATTGTACTCAAATACTCAAAACTCAAACTATTAAAACTTACATTTAAATTCTAAACTAAAATTTATATTTGTTAATTTCACAATTTTTTTTAATTTTTGCAAATATACTACACGCTTATTCATGTTGTGAAATTAAGATGTTTTGTTTTTTAATTCTATTTTAATTTTTATTCAGTGAACTAAATACATTTTTATCGTGAAAAATAATTTAGAATAAATCTCTATTAAATAATTGTTTTTGTCCATTAATATATAATAGAGTATTGTAAAAGGAGGTAATCAATCAATTACCAGAATATTTCAAGTTAAAGAAATTTTCAAATTTCTTCTTTTATTTGTAGCTGACTAACATTAGTATTTTAGGTTTTAAAAAAAGTTATAAATTGTTTTTTTTTTTTAATAAGTTTTTGATAAAAACTAAATACAAAAATATTAAATTAAAGTAATAAAAAAATTGAATGTTTAAAAAATGTTCATGATGAAAAAAAGAGATGCCCCTTTAAAAATAAATTATGTGATTTTTCTTTTAATAGATAACAATAAGTCTCTCTACATTTTAATGAATGTAGAGAGACTTTACTTTAATTTTTTATAGAACCAGTATGTTAATAAATCGGGAATATTGTTAGCATAGAACCATAAATAACTGTAACACAATTAATTGAAAATATAACTTGTTCTTTTTATTAAGATTTAGCATTTCAAATTATTTTAAATATATTTTCATCAAAGTGGGTAAATATGAAAAAATAAAAAAATGAATTCAAGAAACTTAGCTATAAAAATAAATCCATCAAGAATGTAATCGTGAAAATGATTGACCAAAAAAACCATAAAAGCTTTAAAATATAAAGACTGACATGAATAAACCTAGAAATAGCGTTGGGCGGCAGCTGGTCTTATCGCCAGCTTCACTGTCCGTTATGGTGGCCTTGTTCGCAGTTAAATACAATTTTAACCGCATCATCGACCGCCTGTACTAACTAAGGCTGTCATAAAACTGAGAACTGAGAATGCAGAGAGAGAAAAAAATGAGAAGCATAAATAATTCTTGAACCGAATATATTGATGTAAGAGCCATTATTAATTGATTTAATAAATAAAATGCATAACAACCAAATTATATTAGCGATTCATTACTTCATTTTAATATAAAATAATTTGAAAACTTTCATCAAGTTTAATCGCAAGACTTGGTGTATCACATTCGTTAAATAGGAAATAATATTGGTAGTAAAAATATTAAAATTTAATGAAGATTTAGGAGACCAATAATTTAGATTAAGTTTAAAAGATCAATAAAATAAAAAATAAATTTAAGCAGATGTATATTAAGTAATTCATTAATTTATGCGCTTCTTAGAAAGCAGTATTTATTAAAGCAAGTATTTTTCTTTAAATAGCAATGTAGATGATCAACTCGATGTAGTAACCTCTGTGTCAGATCGATGCTGTTGCTCAAGGAGATGGAAAAGGAGATGAGTGCCTCTCCTTTTGAAAAGGGACAATTATTATTTTTTATTTTAAACATTATGAAAATTCATTAGTATGTTTTTTTAACATATGGTAAATTTCAAAATAATTAAGTGGGAATAAAGCATACATTGATTTTTATAAAGTTAATAATAAATAATCAAAAATCGATTATGAAAAAAACATTACATTTAAAAAAACTATTTTTAAAAATTTTCAGAATATAATATAATAATAATATAAATTAATATACGATGTCATCCGGTCTATAATGAACATTTATTTATAAAATTTTTCTTTTACAGCTTTTTCAATCGTGAATCTTAACTCTTATTTTGACGAAAAAATTTAAGCAGGATTTCTTTTTTCAATACTTTTCTATGTGTTATGTGCAAGGAGCTACCATAGGTGACCTTCTAGTAGGTCACCTCTGCAAGCTAGTCTTGCTGTAGCTTATATATATTATTATTATTATTAATAAAAATGAACTGGAGAAAAAACATTTATTTAATATTCTAAAATCTATAATTATTATCAAAACCTATTCAGGGATTTAAAATATAAAAATGGTTATCAAATAAATATGAAGATAGCATGTGGTCAATCGTCATCGGTTGGGATGAAAATTTTTTTTTAAGTACAGGCATCTTATTTCATTTTTATAACAATATTCAGAAGTTTATAATGATTATTTTAACTATTCTTAAATTTTCCTAAAGTTTATTACCATTACCCATTTTTAATTGAATCAAAAAAAATGAATTAATTTTAAAAAGATTAAAAATTAATATATTCTAGTTTATTTGATCTGAAAATAAGTGATTTATGTCCAGGTTTATTTTTTTATCATAAAATATCTGTCAAAAAAGATCAAAATATTTTGATGTGAAAATTAGAATAATTTAAGAAATCAAAGTGAAAAATACTTATCCTTTAGACTGTATGGCTTTTGAATAGGAAAATTTTAAACTTTGACCCAAATTAAAAATATTTTTTTAAAATAAGATTAGCCAAAATATGCGACAATATTGGAAATTTTATTTTATTTGATTTGAAAAAAAAAATTCTTCTATTTTATTTATAAAACTTAATTTTAAATTTAAAAAAAACAAAAAGCTAAAACAATAAAATCAATTAACTAAAATTAAAATTTTTAAATAAAATACTTTTACTGTAAAAAAAAAAAAAAAAAAAACTCAAATAAATTCCTGTTCTATTATTTTTTTTATATCACTGAGACAAATTCTTCCTGCTGAATCAATATCAACATTGCTGAAAAATGATTTTGTTTCTTCTTCACCAAATAAACGTCCCATTCTATTATAAATTTTAGACATTATTCTCTCAGCTTCGCTTAACGAAACAGTCTCATTTGAATCCAAACTAAGAACTCGAATTAAATCTTTTAATAGGTTTTTATTTTGTTCTCGTTGTTTTGCAAAATCTAAAGCATTTTTATTAAAAGACTCAGACTTTTTTAATAAATATTTGTATTCAACAAGTCCTTCTCGTTCTAGATCGACTAAATTCAATGCATAAATATCACCTTCCAATTCATAGATCGAATTCGATGATGAATCGGCAGCTAGCCCTAGACCACTTGGTGGCTTAATCTCTTTCACAAAATTAGGCAATTCAATTGCTTTTTTTAATGTGGATCCATATCGCTGAACATATTCCAATGGATTAGCCTTTACTATTCCCAAATCTTTGAATTCTTTTTGAATGCGAACTTGAGGAGTTTGCCATTGAACAATTACATTCTTTGGTTTTTGAGTAGTCGATTCTATGCCACTAGAGCGTGCAAAGATAACCTTACGTTTAACTTGTCTATATGGTAGCCATCTTTCGATTATTATCGATTGTGGCTTATTCGGCATTGGAGCCAGTCGTTCAATAATTACTTTTCTTGGCGGAGGAGGCAGTCTTTTTCCAGAAATAGTGATTATTTTTTTTCCTTTAAAATGTTTGATTTTAATAATAAAAAAAATTTTTATTAAAAAAATATAAATGAATTCTTACCAACTTGTGGAGGAGGAGGTGGTGGTGCTTCACGAATAACAAGTGGTGGAGGAGTTGCAGGCCTAGGAGGCTGCTGACGAATTACAAGCGGTGGAGCTGGTGGTATGGACATGTTCGCTTCTTGTTGAATAAAAATAGGCCCCGGTGGTGGCGGAGTGGGTGGCCTCAAATATCTTATGGCCACTTCTTGATGATAGACTATATTTTGACTTGGCTTTTTGTGAACTATTTGCGGATTAGGATCTTCATTTATCCTATATTCCGAGAGTGGTATAGTTCCTTTCCAATTAAGGCTCTCTTCTTTGTTCGCCCAAACACCTCTTTCGCCATTTATCACTATTTCTTCAGTTTCGTTTACTTTAATTGGCTCGGAACATTTCAATATTGCCGCTTCGACCTCGCTATAATCATCGTCTTTGTTCGGATTCCGGTATTGCACTGCTCTGTCTGATGAATAATAATTTTCTTGCCTCATCATTTGGTCAATATTCAACGAATTCAAATTGTCAACTTTTATACGAGAACTATTTGAAGTTATTAGGTCTATTAGAGCTTTGTCCTGTGATAACTTGTTGTTTGAAAGACCGCTTGTTTTCTCCAGCAGTCTTTGATCTTCGTCTGTAATACTCATTTTTTCAATTTTTGATAGTTTTCAAAACTTTTTGACTTAGATTTTAATTTCAAAAAAGTATACTACAAATTAAAAAATAAATTAGATAGTCGGTTCAAAGAATTGGATTTGAAAGTTAGCTAACCTAGTTTGTTTGGAAAAAAAAACTTACTCGAACTTTTTTTAATTAGAATGAAAAACTCTAGCCTTTTTTCAATTAGACTAGCCAAGAAACTAATTCTAAATTTTGTTAAAAAAAATTTATCTCAAACGAAAAAAGAAATATTTATCAAAGAAATGTATTTATAGTCAATTAAATTTATACACAAAATTAAACTAAGTGTGACCGTTTGCTTGAAATTTAAACAATAGTTAAAAGCGTCAAATTTACCCAGTAGAAATATAAAATATAAATAAATAAAATTTGTAATACTCGTTTATTTATTTTATCAACTCACAGGTATCAATTTAGTATCGGTATTAATATGTCTAGTTTTCTTTTGTTTATTTTATGCTTTCAAATTGACGTAAAGTAAATTATTGTTTTAGATAGTCAAATTTATTTGATCCTCGAAGTCTTACTCATAGCAAAATTGCTTCATCTATTTTAATATATCTCAGTTTTTTCTAAATTAACGAGAAATTATTTTGTTTAAACATTGAGCTTGGCTAACTAATTATTCCAAATCAAATACTTTCTTTATATATCTAGTCGAAAGCTTAACTTTTTAACATCTAGTTAATTTAAAATTAATATATACTTTCCAAGCGTAAAAGATGCTCTGAACTTTTTAAAATTGCGTGTAAATATTGAACTCATTTTTAAAATTAGTTTTAAAAATTAATTATTGTTTAGCATGGAATTTTATAAATTAATTTTTTTAAATAAGCTCTACAAATAAAAAATTTTAACAGAATAAGATTAAAATTCAATATTTCAACAAACATTAAGAAAAAAAAAATATATATTTCATCAAATTTTCTAATTCATAAGAAAACAAATATTTAAATTATGGGAAAATATTAGTTTCTTTGTCAAATTGTAATTTTTATATTTCTTAAAGGGCGTTCACACATCACTTTTAGTCAAATTTACACTGAAATTTAATTTTTTTTATTTAAAATATTTAAACTAACTATAAATAAAACTTAAATTCCTAAAGGATTCTACGATTTTTTATGCTCTTTTTATCCTAGTAATATTTTAAAGTTTAAAATATAATTGAAGATTATAGTCAATTAATGTTTAGAAAACCCTAAAGCAAATTAATACATACAGTCTATGTCTTTTATTTTGATAATCTATCTTGAATATTATCTTCTTGCTTAGTATTAAAAAAAAATTTAATCAATTTTGAATTTAAGTGAAATGTGTAAAATGATTTCATGTCCTAATTTTTCGCTTTCTTTTTATTTTAAACCATAACACGGCTCAAAAATCATTTGACTTATAAGCACAGGCTTTTAATTAAATTGTTGAGTAAATTGGTAAATATTCATGATCAAAATTTTAATAAACTTTTGATTTTTTAGACTAGATTTATCTAGTTTAATAAATAGAAATTTAGACAATATATTTAGAAAAGTTCTTATTAAATAATGATTTATTTTTAGTAAATTAAATATTCAATTGATTACTTAATATAAAATGATCTTTATCAAGTTAATAATTGTCTTAAAAAAAATAATTTTTTTTTAAATTTATAACCATAAAACCAAATGGTTTTTTAAATGATTCGTTTCAAAACAATGGGTAAATTTTGAGGCAAAATATAATTTTTTTAATTGAAAAAATTGTTCTAAAATCAATGTATTAAAGTTAATTTAACATTTTTGAATTTTAAATAGACAACAAAATGAATGTTTGAATGCTCCATCGGATAACCTTTGTTTTAGCATGCTTAAATTATCAATAAAAAGACATTTGTTCCAAAGTTTATTTTATTTTTAAAATTCTCGAAGCAAATGGCTACATTTTCTATATTTTCGGTCAATTTTGGTGGCTCTCAGGCAACCTTTATGAACCAGACTTTTTAATTAAATGGTCTAGTAACTATAAAGTTAATAAATTTTGAATTTATTTAGATTTTATAAATTTATAAATTCAAAATGAATCATATTTTCTTAGATAAATTTTTTTCTTATTCAAAATTTTAACTTTCTAAGCAAGAATTTGAATCAAAACTCCTTTTAAAATAATTTTAAATTCGGGTCAAAATCTTGATAAGACAAATTTTTTAAATTTAATAAATTTAACTTGAAAACTAAGGTTTTCATTTATAGCTTTTATTTTTATTTCGTTTTATTATCAAAATGAAAGATGACAAAATAATTTTAATTTTACTTTATTCTTTATCTAGGAGTTTATTCACTAATTACTTTACCTTTTTATTATTATTTATGACATTTAATTATTGAAAAGTTTTAAGAATATTTTCACTTAAAATCATAAGATTGAGCGCAAATTGAAGTTTGTGATCAAATTAAAATAATCATGCTCAGAATTTTTCATAAAAAAATGTTTTTAGTTTATTTTAGAATTTAAATTTTTTTGCAGAAACACATTTTCAAAGTTAACATTCAATGTTAAACTTAGTATCTTATAACTGCACCCTTCTGCAAAAAAATTCTGCATGCAGAATTATGCACATCACTCAGATATGGTTTAACAAAGTTTGCTACACATGAATAAATGTCTATGCATTAAAATTTTATCACTTCAAATACTCTTAAAATTTTTTAAGATAAATTTTGAGCATGAGCATAAAAATTTTGATCAGAAACTTCAATTTACCAGATTGAGACACTTTTGGGCATTTTTACTAGGTAAATTTATTGGTGAAACAAAATAGACTTTATAAAATGATTGAATTGTACAAAATTTTTTTTTTAAAGTTTAAAAATCGTTTTTCAAATCGTTGCTTAAAAAGCCTTTTTTTAAATTTATTTCTATTTTTTTTAATTTTTTTAGTTTTTATTGTTTTTTAAAGGAAGATTGCTTTAGTTAGCAATTTAATAACTGTTTCTACATATAAAGAAATCTATAATTTTTCGATAACATTAACAAAAATTTGCTTTAGATTTTATTTCAAACGATTCACATATTAAACTAATAATATCTTAATCAAAATATTAATTAAAATTTTAATTCTATCATTTAATCTAGCAATTCTATATCAAAAAATATTAGAAAAATTAAAGGTAATTATACAAAAAAAAATTAATATGGCACATTGGTTTCTTTTAAATCAAAGGCATATTGAAAGCTTAATTTCAATTTTTACTCGGTTACGAATACGTGTATTTTGTTCAATAAACAAGACGAAAATTGCAAATCATTATAAAACTCTATTTTCAACTCTAATTGAAAGTTTTCTGAGGCCCGACACTGTTCAAGCAAGAAAATATCAAATGTATTTGATTCGGTTTGTTTAACCATAAACTGATCTTCTCTTAAATTATTTCCATTTGAATCGATCAATTTAAATTCATATTTAAGCTTAATGCGTCGGCTATAGGTATTTACTCGGGTTGTAAAAATCCTAATGGGCACTCTAACACGATATGAAATAGATGTGTAGCTGTAGAAAATTTTCATGGGCTTTCTTAAACACTCCGGTTCAGCATACCTACAAGTCGTAGGAGCCCTATCACACCGTGAGCTTATATTTTATAATATGATTCAGAGGTGAAAATAAATTAAAAGATAAAAATTACTGTCTTCCTTCACCAACCAAAAAATATCCTTCTGGACAATCAATTGTGATGCATTTGAAATCTCCTCTTGTGTTAACACAAATATCTTTGTTGTTGCAACTGTGAGTTCTGGCCTCGCATTCATCAATATCTTTTAAAACATATTCTTTAATATTTAATTCATTTTTCAGGTGAAATTTAAATACCTATGCATGTTTTTTTATATCTAAAATCCAACTGAAAACCTGATTTACATTTGCATTCATATGATCCAGGGGTGTTGACACATTCTCCTGGACAAAGATCAGGCTGAAGCTCACATTCATTAATATCTAAAAATTTATTTATTTGAAATCTTAATTTAATTTTAGATTACTTATATCTAATCAATTAGAATCTTTATTTAAAAAAGTAAAATATTCTTTTTAAAATGAAAATATTTAATTTTCTAGAGTTTTACATTGATTAGAAAAGGGTTCTGGTCCACATAAATTTAAAGAAATATTTATTTGAAGTTTTCGACCTGAATTTTATGTAGTTTACTGCTAATATTTAATTTATCATGAAATATTTTTTTAGATCACCAAAATTTTCATACTTTTTATATTATTATACAAAAACAGAAAGCTCATTGCAATAAATTAAAAAATAAAAGCCTACCAATACAAGTTCGCTTATCTACATCTAATTTGTATCCTTCATTGCATTGGCATTGATAAGAACCATAAGTGTTGACACATCTGTGGTCACAAACTCCTGGATTGGCACACTCATCTTCATCTTTTAACAGATAACAATTAGTCTTAATTTAACAAATAGAAAGATTATTTACCGACACAGCTGTAAAAAATATGTGATTGTAATTTAAAGCCTGCTTTACATTCACAGTTAAACGAGCCTGGAGTATTGCGGCAAATTGAATTCGAAGGGCAGACACTTCCAAAGGCACATTCATCAATGTCTTCGCAAATGTTTCTGATTTCATCTAATTTATAACCTGATGGACAAACACATTTATAGCTTCTTGGTGTATTGACACATTCAGCATTAGATGGACAAGTGTGTCGGCCTGTTTGACATTCATCAATATCTTTGCAAGAAGTTTTTTATTTTTTGTTAATAAAAAAAAAATTGATAAAGCAAACCAATGCATTCTGTTTTGTCGTGGTTATATTCGGTTCCTTCTGAGCATTCGAGAACAAATTTACATATATAAGATCCTATGGTATTCTCACATTTTTCATTTGAGTGACAAATGGTTGGATTTAAACATTCATTTACATCTTAAAGATAAATAATTGTTTTATCAAGAAAATTAAATTATTAATCAAAAGTTAAGCCTAATAAAAAATTTAAAAGATAAATTAATTTTAATCTTTCCAGAAGAATGGTCTTCGAAAGTATTACAGATAAGAAAAAAAAATTTATTTGATAGTTTGACCAAAAAGCCAGTCCAATGTTCGTGATCACCAACATTTATATTAACAAATAAATACCTTCGCATTCTAAAGTTTCCATATTTAGTTCAAAACCTTCCCTACATCGTATTTTTTCACATTCTCCTGTGTTATAATTAAATTTAAAACCTCTATTACATTCTTTGGCCTTGCATCTGAAAATAAATGTAGCTAATAAAATTCGGACTTATTCCATATTTTTACTTAAAAGTTCCAGGCATATTTTGACAAATAAAACCTTTGGCACAGTCATGAAGATTAAGCGAGCACTCATCAATGTCTTAATTTAAAAATAAAATAATAAATTAAATTTTGATTTAGCTATCAAACCTTCGCATTCTTGAGTGTAAGCATTTACTGTATAACCAGTACCACAGGGTTTTTCTCGGATACATCTGAATGAACCTGGATAATTTTCACATCTCATTCCAACAGGACAATTGTGCTTACCAGTCATGCATTCATTAACATCTAAAATTTAAAAAATTAATAAATCTTAAAAATTTAATTTAATTATTTTAGTTTACCTCGGCAAGAAACAAAAATTACATCAAAAGAGTAGCCAACCCCACATGATTGTGTACATCTGTAGCTTCCAACAGTATTTTGACATGTAGAGGCTCTATCACAAATATTTGGTTTTTTACATTCATCAATATCAATACAATGGTTTGTTTTGTGGTCAAGTTCAAAACCATTTGGACACCTGCAGATCGGTCCCGAGCTAGTATTCTCACAAATTTGATCATTTGGACAAAAATGTGTGTTGCAATCGTTTGCTAAATATAAATTATAATTTATCTCTTATAATAATTAAATTACGCTTTGATTTTCGTCTACAACACTCCAGATATACATTATTGCATTCATCACTAAGCTCTGGCACTGTTTTGCAATCAACATCATTTTTCTGAGCCTGAATTCCCAAATCACAACAATTACAGCATTCCTTTAAAATGATTAATAAAACAATACTAAAAATTTTAATAAAAAATTTAATTAATAATACAGTTAAAATATCACAATTGTCATTTTTTAGGTCATTGCAAGGTAAACTAGCCAATGCATGCTTTTTTCCTCTTTCACATTCTTGATTTCTTCTATTCTGCGAACAACAAATAGTGAAGGCAAATTTGCATGAACTCGATTTATCATTCAATATGGAATAATCATTGCATGATTCTGGGTTGGATGGAGAGTATTGATTCTTACCATAAGAACAGCATTCTTTAAAATTATTGAATGGAGAGTATCGGCATGCAACCCTAGATACCAGCGCACATGCTACCAATGCAAAAATACTCAAGCTACTTTGTATCATTATTTCATTAGTGTCTAAAGTTTTTTTAGTTTACAATAAAAATGATAAAGCGAAAATTCATCAAATTTAAAGTGAAATTTCTGAACAAGTCTAAATTTAATGTTATGTAATAGGAGTCCTTGATGAAGAATAAAAATTTAATACTTAAAACTGTTATAATCAAATTTAACATGATATTTGACTTTCAAAACTGATAAGCTCACTTCCGAAATAATTAAAAACATTTAATTTAAATTTTTTTTCAACATTGGGTTATTCTATCTTCAAAAAAAAAAAGATAAGAAAAAATTTCGCTAGTTCTAAAATTTTTGAAACTAAAAGAGAATTTTAATTTTAATTTCAAATTATTTAAAAAAAAATTTAACCTAACGATTTTCAGATCATTTTTTTCTCAAGCTTTTAAATTAAATTTTTTTGTCAGAATATTCCTTGAATTATCCTAAATAAGCAATACAATCAAAAAATCATATCAATTGAACTTAACTTGAAATTTTTCATTGATTATCAAGTATAATCCATTGTTTACAGTCAAATTTTGATCAAATTAATAATTGTTTTTTACAAGTGGAATAAAACATTGTTATTGCTAAATATTATAAAATTAAATAAAATAATTTATATTTGAAATACTGTAAGTGCTCAAATTAACCGAAGTATTAGATAACAAACTTATTTAAATTCTAATTTAAAAACATAGGTTATATTTAAAATTATAAAAATAAAAAATTTAATTATATTATTTAAAAAAAAAAAAAAAACTAAACTGTTATCTATTTAATAAATTTTAGCGTAAAAAGCAACAAAACTTTCAAAATTTATAAGAAAGCCTCTAATTAATGGGGATGATAAAAAAGTTTTTTTGAATAATATTAAAAACTAATTTTAATTATCGCTACCACAACGAACACTTATTAACCGGATTGTTTCGTTGACCAGGTTTACATTTAAACGTATTGCTAAAAGCATTCATATTCATTGTTGTTCCTTTTACTCTAAAATTAATTAAACTTTTAACAGTCCTTAAGGCCCATATGTTCTATTTTACCTAAATTCTCCGATTGAATGCACATTTCTCATAATCGATCCTTCTAAATATGAAGCTTTATATTTACTGCACCAAATTTGACCAAAATTTATAAAAAATAGTTGATCCTGATTGAACTGAAGCCCTGGCAAGAGCGGTTCTTTTCCGTTTTCAGCTTCCCATCGCTTATAAGCCTAAAAAATTTAAATGATTTTGGTGCAAAACTCAAATGATATGCTATTTGATTGAAATCAGAATTGAATCATTTGTTAGTGTGATTTTTTTAACACAAACAAAATTTTTAGCTAAGACATTTAACACCAGAAGGCCCGAAGAGTTTTTCAAGTTCTTTTTTAAAATATTTTAACTTGCCTATTATCTGAAAGAGATAAATTGAAAAAAAAAATGGTTTATTGAAACTTTTAATTTTAAAAATTTCATTATTTTCTAAATTTTTTTCGTATTTCTTTTATTGCTTTATAACAGTCGGGTTTTCAAGTGTTAAACTTTAATTTAAACTCAAAGCTAAAATTTAAAAAATATTTTTTAATTCTTTAAAATTCATCTTATGTCATTTAAAAATCATAAAAAATTTAAAATCTTAATTATTTGGTTATTTTGAATTGTTAATTAGTTAAAAATTTACCTGAAACGATTCTTTTAAACCACCATTGTCCGCAATGTTCTCACCTTGAGTCTGTTTTCCATTCATCTAAAATAAAAAATGTATTTTATTTTTAATTTTTTTTTTTAATCAACCGTTTTATTAATTTGTTTTATCAAAAAACTATTGTACTGATCAATTATACACTGTGCTCTAAATTTGTAATTTTCGATTGTTCTTTTAAAAAAAAGTTAATCATGTGAAAATATAAATTTTAAATACTTATTAGTCCAAAGATCTCCAGATCCATCTTGATGATAAACACCATTTTTATCAAAATTTCTTCCTAATAAAGCAAAACTTGTAAAGCTGAATTTTAGATTTATTTTTCTTCAAACCTTTGTCATCAAAACCCTAAAATAGATGAAAAATTTTTAATCAAAATTTAAATTAAAAATTTACATGAGTTATTTCATGTCCTATAACAGCACCAATACCACCATAGTTCAAATAACTAAATTTAACTTTTAATTTAAAAAAAAATTAGATTTTCTTAATTACTTAGGAACTGATGAATCATAAAAAGGAGCCTGGAGAATTCCAGCAGGAAAGCCTTTTAATATCTAAGTGAAATAAACTGTCAAAAAGTTAATTAAATAAAACTTTACATATTTGGTTAGACTGTGCACTGTAATAGGCATTTACAACAGCAGGACCCATTAGCCATCTTTTAAGAATAATTTACCATTTTATCAAAATAAATAAAAATCTACATTTTTCTATCAACTTTTTTTCCCAGCTCTTTTAAATTTTGTCTCACCAATATTTGATTTATTAAAACATTGTTGTAAAAAAAATCAACATTACTCATTTTGTACTATTAAAAGAATATATATTTTATTTATTTTCTTTTTATTTATATTCAAATCACTTCTTTGTATTTTTCCGCCAAATTAGTATTGTTTAAAATATAATCTGGATAGCCCACCTTTAAATCCATAAAATCTACCTTTTTAATTAAACTTTATTTAATTAAACTTCTTTTATATATATATTTTTTTACTTTTTCAAGAGCAGCCTTGCGAGAAATATCATCAATCCATTTGTACTCTTTAAGCATGCTTTTAAATTCTTTTTGAATGTTATTTATAATTTCAAAGGCCTTTAAATTTAAGTCTAAAAAATGAACTGTAAAAAATTTAAAATATTTAATTTACAGCTTTTTTAGACTGATGATGAAAAAAATTTTCAACATACAGTCTTCCTACAGCAAATTCCATTGAATCAGATACAGAATCAATGCATCGGTTTAATCGAGCCATTGAATATTTTTTATTACTTTTTAGTAGCTAAAAAATTTTTTTAAACATGCTCAAAATTGAATAAAAAATACCTTTGAATATTTTCTCGGTACTGAATTAAATTTTTTTGGTAAAAATTCTCTTGAAAAATACATGAATACCCAAATAAACAAGTTATTCAAATCTCTTGTTGATTGTATAAAATCTTTAAATTTATTTAACTATAAAAAAGCTAATTGCATACTTTTTGTTATTTTGTAATTCAATAGAAAAAATCTTAACTGCATTTTTAACATATTCAAAATCAGTTACTAAAATTGCTTGATTATCAGAAATAGAAACATTAGCTAAATTTTTGAATATGCCATGTTTAACATATTCAGTCCAGTCAAACTTGAAAAATATAATTATTAGCAATTAAATTTTCGAATAGAGCCCAAAATTTATTAACTTCAGGAAGTTTTTTTTTTAGTTGATCCAAAGTAAATTTTTTATAACTAATTTGTCGTTTTTCCTCTGTTGTCAAAAGATTCTAAACCAAAATAAGTACATGGAAAAAAATCTAAAAAGTAAAATCTTACCCTAGATAATTTTTTTTCAATTTCTACCATTCTATAAATATCATTTGAAAGGTCATCATTTGAAGAATTGTATAATCTAAGAATTTTAGCTATATAGCTTCTATACCAGCTCATAACTTGCTCATTTTCATAATAATTTTTATCAAAAAACCAAGAAGCTTGAGAAATCTTAAACACACATTTACAAAATCAAATAGTAGAGTTAAGATAGGAATTTACCTCAATGATAGGTATCTCTGGATTGGAAAGACTTGTGCTAACATATAAATTAAAGAGCGGAGAAATGCCATTTTTAAACAGAGATTGTAGGGTTTTGTAAACATGCGTTGTATCATTTTTAAAAAAGACTGGATCAAATAAAGGCCAACCATCAAATTCACTGATGATAAATTTCATCAAGTTAGCTTCACCGTAGTATTCAATATAACCTAATGAATTAATTTTTTTTTTCTTAATTAAATAACAATTACTTTCATTTAAACACGATTGCATCAATCGTTTGGCATCTTTAATTGGTTGAATATCTTGATCAGATTCTGGGTCGGTCAGTAAATCTATTTTAAATTAGTTGAAAGCTTTATGTTAATATTCACATTTACCTGATAAGGACTGTCCTAACTGCTTGTCAATAGTATGAAAAGTACTCAAGCCAATCTGGTTATCATCAAGCCTTGTTTTATGAACAAAATTTCCACAAGTAAATTCAAAAAAATCTTCACATGGATCAGCCGAAAAATTCATATTATTTATAATCATTGCGGCTTTAAGTTAAATTTAATAGTAAATTCTAATTGTACATAAATCAAAGTAAAAAATAAAAACCTGCTTTAATGCACTCCTGAGAAGTGCAAAATGATTCCGATTTTTCTATGGTCGAGCTTTTTGTACCAAAAAAGAAAATAAATACTATAAAAATTATTAATGCTGCAATAAATGTTGATGCAATGGCTAGAGATTTTTTAAGCCGTTCAGCATATTTAGCTGTTATCAAATTCTCATTTGAAACTTGACTATCAATCATTATAAGTTTTAAAAAATAAAAGTAAAATGTTTTTAAAAAATTTATTTTATTTAATATAAAAAATTAGATGGTTTTAAATTTACAAATAAAGATATCTATTAAAATGTCTTAAATAATTATTTAAAAATTCTTAAATTACAAAAATTCTAAAATACTTGATAAGAAAGTTCAAGTAAAGGCTCAAATGCATTAAGGAATGAACAAATTCAACAATGCTACCATACAGAGCACTTTTTTGTTGGATTGTTAGCTTGTCCAATTTTACACTGAAATGCATTACTGAACTCTTTAGAATTTGAAGTTGGACCAATAATTCTAAATTCACCAGGAGAGTGTGGATCATTTAATATTGCTTGAATTAAATACTGGTCTCGTGACTTTCCACACCATAATTGACCAAAACTTATAAAAAACATTTGCTCAGGAGTATATTTTTCTAATCCAGGTAAAAATGGCTCTGGACCATTTTTTCCAGTCCATCGTTTATATGCCTGTCAATTTTTTAAAAATTAATTATAAAAATTTTCATATTTTCTAAAATGTTACTCTAAAAGCTTCTTTTAAACCACCATTATCAGCAATATTCTCACCTTGAGTATTAAATCCATTCAACTAAAGATTAATATTTAAGTAATTGAATGCTAACGGCCTTGTTATTTTTATTACTCACATTTTTTTTAACTTGCTCAACTGTGTAATTATTGTACTGCTCTATTATGCACTGAGCTTTTTGTTTATAAATGTGTACAGTTCTTAAAAAATTTAATTCTAGTTTTAAAATAAATTTAATTTGTTTAGAATGTAAAATTATCAAAAAAAAATGAAATCTTTTTACGCTTAAATTAGTATTTAAATATATTTCTTATTTATTTTTATAATTCTGTCTTATATTTTATTTAAAGCTTAAGAGAAAATATTACTCGTTTGTCCACAGACCAAGACCATCTTCATCAGGGTGATATATGCCATCTTTGTCATAGAGACGACCTATTGAGATTAAAAATTTTTCTTAAAAAAAGTATCAAAGCTATCAAATTTATAAAACCTAAATCATCAAATCCCTTCAAAAAACAATTATTAGTGAAATAATTTTATATATTTTAAAATTTTTACATGAGTTATTTCATGACCAATAACTGTTCCGATTCCTCCGTAATTCAAATACCTTTTTAATTAAATAAATTTAAAACTAAATCGAGGATCACAAGTGTTTTTGTTACTTTGGATTCGAGGCATCATAGAATGGAGATTGGAGTATTCCAGCTGGAAAACCTGATAATATGATAAAAATTTAAGAATTATTAAGTGTCAAAATATGCTTTTATCTTACAGATTTGATTTGCTGATGGACTATAGAAAGCCTTTAATAAAATTTATAAATTTTTTTATGTCAAAATTTATTAAATTCTTACATTCACCACAGCAGGTCCCGAAATCCATCTATTTTTTTATTTAAATATATTATTTTTTTCTTTTAAATGAAAATAATTTACTCTTTTGGATTGTGAGTTTTTCTCAGTTGACTAAGTTCAAAATTAGCTCGCAATATTTCTAAATTTAGATAATTCTCCAACAAATCACCATCACTAAATATGAACTAAAAATTTGATTTTAAAAAAAAATATATCGATTTTGATCTTGGTGTTTATTTTTAAGTTAAATTTTTACTTCTTTGTATTCATTGTCCAAATAGGTATCATTCAAAATCTTGTCTGAATATGCTATTTTTGAATCCATTGAATCAACCTAAACAATGTTAAAAATTTTAGAATTTAAAAATTTTGCTTTTATTTTACTTTTTCGAAAGCATGCATTTTAGATGATGAATCAATCCAACTACTCTCATTTAGAATAGTTTTAAACTCAAATAACAAGTTATTTATCATTTCAATTGCTTCTTTTTTAGAGCTACTATTAAAATAGCGTGAAATGTATAATCTTCCAACTGCGTATTCCATTTTGCTATTGACAAAGTTAGAACAAGACAGTGATCTAGGCTGTTTTATACTTGTTCCTTCATATATCTTGTACATAAATATTTACTTTTTTGATCAGCCTATTTGTGAAAAATTACTTTATCAAATTCTAATTTTGCTTCTTGATAAGCTTTTGGCAAAAAAGGTATAGCCTCTTTGACAAAAAGCCATATTAAAAGATTTTTCAAATCACTATTAAATCAAGTAAATTAGATTTGTGTGAATTTTAAAGATTTTAAATTTACTTCTCATTTGTTGTTTTTAATGAAGCAAAAAGCTTTGTAGCTTCGACCAGGTATTTCCAATCATCTACTAAGACTATTTCACTTTCATTTACTGATACATTTTTTACATCTTGATATATTCCAAATAAAAAATTTCTCCATTCAAACTTTTAAAAAGCATTTGAATTTAATTTGAAATAATGTGAAAAAATAATTTGACGTACATAAGGAATTGCTTTTTCAAGCTTTTCTATTGTCATGTTTTTATATGTTGAATTTCTTCTCACGTCATCATCCAATTGAAGCTTAGTTTGTAAAATAAAATAAAAATAAAAATTTTAACAGCCTTTTAATTTTCATCTTTAATCTTTATAATTAAGAAAATTGAAAAAAAATCGATCAATTTCTATTTATCAAGACATATATTGGTCAGAAATTTTCTAATCAGAACAAAAATTTTCAACATTAAAATTCGAAATTTCAGATTGAATCATATAAAGTATTGTGAATTTCAAGAACAAAAAGAAGAAAAATTCTCCCTTTATTGATAAATAAAAATTTAAAAAAAATAAAATAATTAAAAAATAATGCAACTTTGTGCAACAAAATTTGTTGCATCTTCTTTACCTAAAATAATTTTTCTTCTGTAAATAAAAGACAAAAAATAAAGCATCAATTAGATTTAAATTGATAATTGATTTGGTAAATATAAAAAAAAGAAAATAAAGTTTCTAGTTTAGGTAAAAAAGATTCAACAAACTTTGTTTCACAAAGTTGCAGTATTTTTTTAAAATTTTTTTATTTGTGTAAATTTTTATTTATCAATAAAGGGAGAATTTTTCTTCTTTTTGTTCTTGAAATTCACAATACCATCAAATAACACGTTAATTATAGAATAAACCTTTAAGTTTAGACAATTGGCTATAAAACAAAGATTATACTAAAACAAAATTTTAATTTATCTTTTTTTGACATCAAATACATTTTGAATATTCGCTATGACTTTTATACCTTGAATTATGAGAATATTCATTTTGAAAAATATTCTAAATATCTTAAGCTTTAAAATAAATTAGCAGATTTGGTTATTTAAAGGCAAAAATCAAAGATTGATACTAAATAAAACTTACCATTGCAAATTTGTTTTCGATTTCTAACATTTTATTTATACCAGCAGTAACATTTTTATTATTTTTGTTTAAATTTTTAACTACAGTTATCATTAAATCCTTGTAAGCTTGCATAAGCTTATCATTTAATAAATTTTCCTTATTAAAAAACCATTCTGGCTGTGATAGCTTAAAAAAATGATATATTAGAAATTGAATAAATAAAAAAATAAAATTTTAATTACTCTTAGTATGTATTTTTTGGGATTTTTAGGGTTGAGTGAAACAAACAAATCGAACAATTGCCATGAATTTTTCTTTCTTAATTTAGTCAATAAATCAATAAGAGAAACAGAATTGGTCGAACTGCTTTGATCCAAAAGAGGCCATCCGCCAAATTTTGTCTTAATAGTATTTAGCAAAATTTCAGATCCCTTTTCTTCGATTTTCCCTTTAAAAAATATACAAATTTTTTAATTTATAAATAGCTTTTACTGCTATTACATTCATTTATGCATGAAATGAAGAGCTTTTTAGCATTTGATGTAGCATTGGTATCATTAGGCCCAATTGGTTCAGCTAACAAATCTATATCATAAAAATAAAAATTATTTATACAAAAATCGTTTATTTATCTTAATTTACCAGCGACTGAATATGCTAGTTTATCTCTCAGGATCGAAAGCTCATCAATTTTAGGCTGGTCGTCAGGAATTCTATGACTGCTCCCAAACATACCACAGCTAAATTGATAAAAATTATCACATGGATCTACTGACTCGTCTAAATTCTTTAATATAAGATTGGCAGCTTTGATGCAACTTTTTGATGTGCATACATTATTGCGTGGCGATTGATTAAGCGATATGCTAAGAATTACACTAAGTATGGCGACTACAACTATCAGAGCAAATGTGAATCCTGAAACTACTATCAAAATTTTTCTCATATTTGTGTTTGATTTTTGTATTTCAATCATTTCGGTCATCATCGAATCTAAAATTGTGATTGCTTTTATTAAAAGTGCAAAAAATTTTTATTATCACAAAAAAAATCTAGCAAAATATTAAATCTAAATTGAGTTCTAAACTAAGCTTATTTCATTTTAGTTTCTGATTGAAATATTTTTATCTAACTTAAATTGTTACATTTTTAAGCATATCTAACAAAAAGTTCTAATTTTTGTTTGATTTTTATTAGAACTGACTGAGAAAAAATAAAACATCTTAAAGATATTATAGTCTTAGTTTCACTAGTTGATAAAAAATAAAATTATTAAAAAATTTGAAGATTTTTGATTGAAAAATTTTACAAACATCAAAAAATTATCAAAAAATTAACTTTCAGCATCAAAAATGTTCAACAAATCTTACTAAGAATTTTGAGAAATAAATTTTAGATTTAGTTAAATATTTTTTATAACAAATTTTTTCGCTTACAGGATGTAATAAGCGGTTGAAAAATACCTGTTAATGTTTTTTAGATAAGATGTGTGTCACTAAAGCCTAAAAATTTAAACTAGTAAAATTAAATAAAAGTATATACTTAAAAATCTTAATTTGATTATAAAAAATAGCCAACATTTCATTTTGAAAAGTGATTATCTAAAAAAAATTTTATTGTTATTTTTTAATCAAATATTCTCTAATTTAATCAAGGCTTACTTCAAACAAATTTTTGTAACTATTTTTAATAGAATAAATATTAACTATTTTACAAATAGAGGATTTTCAACAAAAAAAAGCTATTATATCTAGGTATTGAATTAAGTAGCTTAAAAAATTATAAGATCAAATAAAAATTTCAGCAAATATAGTTTTTTGCATACGTAGCTAGTTTTAGAGCATGTTTAATTCAACTTGTTAGTTCCGACAGGGTTTCAAGTAAAAAGTTGTCTAGAATTTTAAAATTAAAGCGGTCAGACAAATTTTTAAAAAGTTGATAAATTGCAGTCTATCTTATCTAAATAACTCTTCCGATTAGAAATGATATTGACAAAAAAAAGAGATACATGACATCAAATAAATAGCGATGTTAGAGTCCGTATTTTAAAAGCTTAATGACTTAAAGCTCAAATTAAAAAAAACTATCTTGGATAGAATCAAAATTTTTAATTATGCAACATTATAGACTCTAATTAAAGAGCTAAAGCTATTTTTAATTTGAATTCAAAGCTGTTATCTATTTAAAAAGCTTTCATTAAAAAAATCAGTCAGTTATTATATTTTTAATCGCTCCTAAAACCAAATGGATTTGGTTAGCCTATTATAAATAACTTAAATCCATATAAAAGACTGACAAATAGACTAGTTAAGATAGAAAACAATTAAAAATGAAATCGAATTTTGATCATTAAGTAGGATCGTATTATCTTTAGAAAATAATTTTTCTTTATACATTTTCAAATAGATTAAAAATAAATTGACTCAAAACACTTGATTAACATAGACAAATTTCCAGTTTAAAATTTATTTTTAATCTTTTCTACCAGTCAATTAATGAGTTTAAATATTTATAGATAGTTAACTTTGAAATTTATAAGCGAGAGCTCATGGATATAATTTAAATTTAGTCTATTTTATATTTTAAAGAGCACTACCTTATACATTTGATAGATTACTATTCAAATTAAAAATTAAGTAGCTCGATGTGGATTTATTTTGTTTTAGAATGGAAAATAAAATAAAGGATAAGCCTTTAAAAATATTTATTCACCAAATTCAAATTATTTAAACAATCATTTAATCATTTAAATTTAAAAAAAATAAAAGAATAAAATAAATGGTCTAAATTCACATTTAAAATATGAGGATTACCAAACGGAGCATTTTTTGATCGGATTGTTTTTTTGACCAGCTTTGCAATTAAATACTTGACTAAATTCTACAAAATTTGAAGTTGGACCAATTACTCTTTGAAATAAAAAATGAGAAAATTATTTTTTTTTATTTTGTCTTAAAACCTAAATTCCGCTGGGGAATGTTGGCCATTCATAATTCGTGACATCAAATTCTGATCTCTGAATTTGCCACACCAAACTTGAGCATAATTTATAAAAAATAATTGTTCTTGATTGAAATTTAAACCAGGCAATATTGGTTCATCACCATGTTCTTCAGCCCATTTTTTGTAAGCCTTTAAAAATTTATAAATTTCCAGAAAAAAATTTATTGCACTAACTCTGAATGATTGCTTGATACCGCCATTATCGGCAATGTTTTCACCTCGAGTTTGTAAACCATCAATCTTAATGTTTAAGATGATCCAATTTCAAGATTAAAAAGTAAGGTTATTTTACAGTTCTATTGATTTGGGAAGAACGGTAATTATTATATTGTTCGACAAAGCACTCGACTCTTTTCTTATAATTTTCGATGGTTCTTAATTAAAATACTAGAAATTGGCAAATTAAATTGATTTTGTGATTTTTTACTCATTTGTCCATAGCCCATTTGATTCGTCTTCATGAAAAATTCCATTTTTATCATACAATCTGCCTTTTTAGAACTCATAAAATTATCAGAAAAATAGAGAAAAAGTGTACCTCTATCATCAAAACCCTTAAATAAATAAAAAAATTTAAATATTAATATTAATAATTTATTTTAAATTCATACATGGGTAATCTCATGGCCTATTACTTTAAAAAAATATTATTTGATAATTTGATTTAATATTAGGAAATTACCTGATCCAATTCCTCCGTAATTCAAATAACTTTTTCGAAATAATTTAAATTAAAACTTAAGAATTTTCAATTAAAAATACTTAGGATTTTCAACATCATAGAAAGGAAATTGTAAAATTCCGGCTGGAAAACCTTTTTTATTTGTTAAAAAACAATTTCTTATTTTTAAATTTGGTTTTGTGAATTTAAGTATAAAATAGATTAACAAAAAGCCAGGAATAATTCTTACGTAGCTACTCTTAAGTTGACTAGATTTAGAAAAAAAATTTAAAATACGATAAAATCTGAAAAAAAAAAATAATTAGATTTTTCAGTTTTTAAAATAATCTCATCTTTAATTCTTATATTTGGGTATTGTGAAAAACAAAAAAACAAATATTTTTCCTTTTTATAAATTTTAAAATTTAATGAAATAAAATACATTTAAAAAAATACTGTAACTTAGGGCTTTTTTTAAATGTAAAAGAAAGAATTTTTGTATTTTTTTTTTAAATTTACAACACCTTTTTGTAAGTTCACATGTCAGGATAAATAAATTGGCTTGTGGGTCACAAAATGAATCAGCCATATAATTGTGATTGAGACAAAAATTTTTAATATATTTTTTTGCTATTTTTAAGCTTTTGAAAAATTAAATTTCTCTTTATAGATTTTTTTTAAAAATTTTATTGCACTCTTTTTACTTATTGATGAAGTTTGCTACTATCAGTTTATTACTACTCTTATTGAATTTCTATTATCTCTTTTATACTTAATTTCAATGAGTAGATATAATAATTCTTACAAATTTGATTGTTCGGTGTACTATAAAACGCCTAGGAAAAAAGTAAATATATATTTAAAATTTTTTGTACAAGCGGATTACATTTACAACAGCAGGACCAATTAGCCATCTAAACAAAAATTTAATTATTTAAATTACTTTGCTAGTAATTACTCTGATTTTGTGTTTTTTTTTCTCAAATTATTTAAAGCCTCAATGCTATCAGCTTTCAAAATATTCATAAAATTAATGAAGAACTCTTTGTCGTTAATTGAATACTTTTAAATAAGGAATAATTTTAATTTTGTTTAGAGTAAAAGTGAATTACTTGACTGTATAATTTTTCCATATGAGTATCATTATATGAAAATTCAGGAAATCCTATCCTGATATCAATATTATTTGCCTTTGAAAAAATTGTTATTTTTTTTCAACAAATTTTTGAGTACCTTGTCAATAGCCATTTGTTTACTCTTTGAATCCATCCAGTCTAATTGTTCAAGCATATACTTGAATTCATCCTGAATACCCAGAATCATTTCAGTAGCCTAATAGAAAATTTAAATTCAAAAATAAGTTAAATTCAAAAATTTAAATCACAGCATCTTTAGATGCATTGTTAAAATAATTTTCCACATAAAGCCGACCAACTGCATATTCCATTGTTTCAATAACAAAATTAGAGCAAATCAATGATCTTGAAAGTTGGGAAATTGTTCCTCTAGTGATCTTGAACAGTTTAATTTAGATAAAAATTTTTTTGACTTAAAAAAATTACTCGATCGAAATCAAGCTTTGCATCTTTGAATTTTTTCGGAAGCATTGTAGTTCTATCTTTTAAAAACACCCAAATCATTAAATTTTCAAGATCTCTTTAACGAAAAAAAAAATAAGAAACAAAAAAGAAAAAAATATGAATACTTTCGACGGTTTTTCAAAGCATCATTATAAATTACAACCGCTTGTTCAATATATTCCCAATCGTCTATTAGAATTAGCTCATCATCATTTATTGTTATGTTATTTGAATATTTGAAAATTTTATTAAAGTAATTTTTCCACTCAAACTTAAATTAAAATTAGGTTATAATTTAATTTTAAAAAATGTTTTCATCTTACACTGGGCAGTTTAGCTTCAAGTTCTCTCAAAGTAAAATTTTTGTGAACAAGATTTCTTCTCAAATTTTCATCGATTTGTTTCTTAAAAACATTAATAAAAATAATTTTTGATTTAAATTATTTACAAATAAATTCAACCATTCCAAGATCTTTTTCAAGAATAAAAATTTTATCGGTCTCATTTTTTAAGTTTTTGTTATTTGGATTAAAAAGTTCAATAAATTTCAACATATAAGACTTGTAAGCTAAAGTAGTGCTTGGGTTATTGTAAAGTTCTTTGTTGAAAAACCAATATGGCTGACTTAGCTAGATAAATTTCCAATATTAATCTGTTAAAAAAAAGAAAAATTACTCTTATCTGAGAAGAAGATGGATTTTTTGGGCTTGGTGAAATCATCAAATCGAAAATAAAATGTGTATCAAAAAGCCTCAGTTTAGTTAATTTTTCCATTGGAGACACAGTTTTGTATCTAGAATCCTCAGATAAAATTGGCCATCCGAATAGTTCATCATTGATAAAGTTAAGCAAGCGTTCTTCACCGATTTTATCAATTGTTTCTAAGAATTTTTTTTTACAATTAAAAAAACTTCATTTAAAATTTAATACCTTCATCCATACAAGAACTAAAGAGGTTTTTTATTTTTTTTATTGCATTATTTTCATTTTTATTGACTGGTAAGGACAGAAGATCAGCAACGTTGTAGGCCAAATTTTCTCTTAATGTATCAAATGTGTCCACACGAGACTGATCATCTGGTACTCTTGTATTTTTGCGAAAGTTTCCGCAAGTAAATTCATAAAAATTTTCACCTTTCATATTTATTGAATCTTTGTTTATTTTTTTTTAAAGTTAAACTTACAAGGATCAACATTAAGATCCATGTTTTGAAGCATCATATTTGCTTTATTTCAATTTATTAGATCAAATTTTTAAGATTTTAAAATTCATTACCAGTTTTGATACAAGATTTTGAAGTACATATTTGACGGCGGGAGAAACTTGTCTTTTTACTCAACAAAATAGACAATAATATAATAGTAAAAATTAAAAAGGCTATTGAGCCATAAATCAGCTTCAAGAATCTTTCGTATCTTAAAAAATAAATTTTTGATTATTCATTGTACATTCAGGGAATTTAAATTTTATTCAAAATTATTTTAATAGAGAAAAAATTCAATAAAAAATTTTACCTTCGTTCAGCCATGTTAAATTAACTTTTCAAAATGCGAAAAACTGAAAATAACTTTTTGAAATAAACGTTTAATTAAAAAAATTAATTAAACCATTTATCTATTTTTTATATTTACAACGTAAAATTCAATAGATAAAAAAATTTTGATTTTATTTAATAGTTAATAATTTAAGTGGAAAAAAATAATTGTTAAAATTTTTTGTTATTAAAATAAATTGAGCAACTAAAGATAAAATTAATTAGAAATTTAAAAGTAACATCAGTTATAATTGACATTATCAATTGTTGGTTTTTTAATGAGAAAATAATTTTTTACTATTTTTATAAGTTGGACAGAGAAAATTTTATTTAAATCTTAAAAATTTTAAAACATTATTTTTTAAAAAATTAAACGTTTATTCGGTTAAAAAATAATAAAAAATCATCAACCATCTTGTGTTCCATTTTACCAAACTGAACACTTTTTGATCGGATTATTAGGTTGGCCAGGTTTGCATGTAAATACCTTTTCAAAGTCTTTTGAATTTGATGTCGGCCCAATAATTCTAGATTTAATTTTTAAAATTTTTTCCACAAAAATTATCTTAATACCTAAACTCTCCGGGGCTATGATTTGAATTTAAAACTCTATACAAAAGAGACTGAGACCTATATTTTGTGCACCAAACTTGGGCATAATTTATGAAAAATAGCTGTTCTTGAGTGTAATTTAAACCAGGAAGCAACGGTTCCGGTCCATTTTCTTGGACCCACTTTTTATACGCCTATTTTATTTTAAATTTTACATTGTTTTTAAAATTAATTTCTTTATACCCTAAAAGATTCCTTTAGCCCACCGTTATCAGCAATATTTTCTCCTTGCGTTAAAATACCATTAAGCTAAAGAAACATAAGAAAATTTCAAACCAAATAATTGTCCAAATTTACAGTTTTATTAATTTGTTTGACTTTAAAATTGCTATATTGATCAACAATGCAACTTGCTTTTTCCTTGTATTTAAAAACCGTACTTAAATTAAAAAGTTAAATTTAATTTATTTTGCTTAGACTTTACTTATTTGTCCACAGACTAGTTTCTCCATCTGCATAGTAAACTCCATTTTTGTCGTGCATTCGTCCGCGATCGTCAAAACCCTTTGGTTATTTTTTTGAATATCAAACTTGATGTAAATAATTTAACTTACATGAGTGATTTCATGACCAATCACTTTAAAAAAATAAAATTAATTTGAATTTTTTTTTAAAGTTTTTTTATTTTAATTCAATAATAATTCTGACTTATTCACTAATCTTTTCTATTTACTTTAAAGAAAAAAAAATAATTTAATAAAATGATGCAGAAAAATTTTGCAACGAAAATTTAAAAAAAAGTGCTATAAGTGACAGAAAATTTTTAATAATAAAATAAATGAATAAAAAATTCGAGGTATAGAAAATGAGATTGTTTTAATAAATAAATACTTTTAAAAATGAATAAAAATTTGTACCTTATGGTATATTTAAATGTACAACCCCTTTCCTTTTATTTAAGTATTTTTTGTTCTTTAATGTTTTTTATTAATTAAAAGTTCTATTATTTAACCCGAATCCTTAAACCAGGGCTCCGCCCGAGACCCCGTTGAATTTTTTAAATAAAGACTGAATTAACTATAAAGTTCAAAAAGTACCAAAAGGAAAGGGGTCTATACATTTAACTATCCATGAAAAATTTTTTTGCTATTAATGAAAATTAAATTTAAATAATTATCTAATTTAAAAACACAAGCATTGGATTTAAAAGCTAGAAAATTAGTGTTGGAGCACGGCGGCTGGTCGTTTTCGGCCAAAAAGCCGCCTAGTATAAAAGGTCTGTTTTGGCCGTGAATTTAACGGCCGCTTTTTAGACAGTCCGTAAAAGGACCGACCGTGAACTGGCGGGCCAATTGACGGACCGATTTTATGGTAGCTATCCATCTGAAAGGCCGTTGAACGAAATTTTCGAAAAATATAAAAGATATTATTATTTAAAAATTAACTAATTTAAAATAAAAGATAAAAAAAATGGGTCTATTAATACCTTCAAATTTTTTTCAAACATTTACTTAATACTTTTTTTAGGACCATTTTGTGGCCGGCCAGTCGGCACACCGTTCAACGGCCTTTCAAGTGGCCGGCCGCTAATACTAATGAATATGCTCTTAGCGCTTATAAAATTTATTCATTAACAATTATATATAAATTTAAAATATCCTAAAGTGATATTTGGATAATATTTAAATAGCTTTATTTTTACAGCAAATAATATTAATATATATACTTTAAAAAATATTTATGTTATACTTACAATTTTTCTAATTAAATAATTAAACTAGATTTTAATTAAAAAAAATTTGCATTTGAAATAAAAAAAATATTTTGAATAAAAAAATTCACACCGGTAGATCTAATCTAAAGCTTTTTGAGCTTATTTACCTTTGTCTTTCATATCTGTAATTATTTTGTGAAATTTAAATCAAAACTATAAATTTAAATTCAGCAATTTTTTTAAATATGGTTAAAGTGAGATCTAATAGATTATGCTATGGTTAATCAAAACATGTATACTTGGATTTTACATTTAGTTTTTATTTTTAATGAAATAATCATTTAGCATATCAATTTTAAAAACTAATAATAGAAAAAAATAATTCGTGAAGAAAATTAAATTATTATTGTTTCAATTTGACTTTTATTTTTTATTTTATTAGAGTCTTACCAGAGCCTATGCCTCCATAATTAAGATAACTTGAATAAAATTAATTTAAGTATAAATAATTATTCGTTAAATTTAAAACCTTACTTTGGATAATCAGCGTCATAAAAAGGTGCTTGGAGTATGCCAGCTGGAAAACCTGTTAAATCTTTTTGAAAATTTTCAAAAAATAAAAATAAAAATATTACAAATTTGATTCGCATATGGACTATAAAACCTTAAAAAAAATTTGTCAATAAAAATAAAATTTTTTAGGTCTGTTTCCTACGCATTTACTACTGCTGGGCCTGAAATCCATCTAAAAATGATATGAAACAATTTTTGAAAAAAAAATTAGTAAGAAATAGTACAATTTTCGATCTCTTTTTATTCTTAGCTCGTTTAATCCACTTAAGGCCTCGATTTTAAGAATTTTCAAGGAATTTTCTAAATATTCGCTTTCATTCATATCGAACTAAAAATTAAAATTATTTTTTTAATTAATTTTAAAATAAGTTTAAAATTTGATAACTTTTGAGTAAAGATCATTCAAATGAGTTGAATTGTAGATAAAATCTGGATAGCCAACTTTGCTGTCTATATTTTCAGCCTTTAAAAATAAAAAATAAACTTCTCCAATTGAACTATCAAAAATTACTTTTTCTAATGCCAATTTTCTCGATTGTTCATCTAGCCAGTCAGTTTCTTTTAATACCTGCATGAATTCTTCACGAATATTTTCGATCATTGCGGTTGCCTTTTTAAAAAATTTCCATTATTTAACTAAATTTTGTGCTTAAAATTTTATTTACCGCTTGCTTCGAGTGATTATTAAAATACTTCACTACATACAAACGACCTACAGCAAATTCCATTACATCTAATACATAGCTTGAACAAGTTATAGCTCTTGGATGCGATGATTTAGTTCCTTTGTAGACCTTTTGAATTTGTTTTGAAAATTTACAAAAAAAATTATTTGGAAAATTTTATTAAGAGAAAAAAATTATTAACCTTGTCAAATTCTTGCTTGGCATACATGTACTTTTTAGGTAAGAATACAACTTCATTTTTTATAGCGGACCATACCATCAGATTTTCCAAGTCACTTTTAGCTAAATTATAAAAAAATAACTGACTATGACTTTTAGGTTACCTTTTGTAATAATCAATATCCGCTTTGCTAATAAAATCGCTAATAAAAGTCAGATATTCAAAATCATCGACAATAATCGGCTCAGACTCATTTATCGAAATATTTTTTATTCCACTGAAAATTCCTTCAATTATGTATTCTCTCCAATTAAACTAATAATAATAGATTAAGTAATATAATTTAATTTAAGAATTTTTTTTTATTAAATAGAATAAGTTACTTTGGGAATATATGATATCAAATCAGCAATAGTCATATTTTTATATGTAGTATTTCTTTTTTGATCTTCATTTATCAGTTTCTAAAATTTTTTAGCGAGTTAGATTAATTCTTAAAAAAATTTTCATACCATTGCTATATTTTTTTCAATTTTAAACATTCGATCAACTGATTCATTAACATGCTGGGTAGAACTGTTGAGATAAGTGATGTATTTTATGATGAATTGTTTATAAACTTTTACAAAATTAGAATTGTTATAGTATTCTTTGTTGAATAGCCATCTAGGTTGCTGAACCTGAGTAAATTTTTAGAATACACTATTAACTAGAATATTTGATTTGGTTTACTTTAATAATAAGGTATTGGGGATCTTTGGGATTTAATGTTACATGAAAATCAATCAAAGTTTTAAACCCAATTTTCCTCAAGGTAACCATTCTCTGTAATATTGATACATTCTTGGCCGATGAATTTAGAATTGGCCACCCAGCGAATTCTTTGTTAAGAATATCAATGAATCTTTTTTCTCCATTTATTTGAATAGATTCTTATAAATTTAATTTATTTTTATATAATTTCAAATAAAAATTTTTTGAATACCTTCATTCATACAAGATTGATAAAGCTTTTTGGCGTTTTCAGTAGATTTTATATCATTCTTATTTATTTCTTCTGATAAAATATCTATGAAAACAAAAAGGATTAATTAAATTTTTAAATTGAATGACAAGTCATAAGTTTTATGATCATTATTTAGACTTCCTAGTATTAGGAGCTATACTACCACGCCTTGGTGTTCATATTTAAAACAATAAAACTCCGAGGTGATTTTATTTAAATTTTTTAAAATTGCAAACAATTTGAAAAGATTTTATTTCGAAAATAGGATCAATAATAGTCTCAACACAATTTCTGATACTAGAACATATGATTTGAGGGGAAATAACGGGAACCTAATGTGCCAACAGGTCAAAAACAGTCAACTTATATCAAACCTAGCTTAAGTGATAAATTAAATAACAATTTTTTTATGCGATCTATTTTAATTCTATTTAGTAATTCTATTAGTAGTAGTAGATCTATTTAGTAATTTGAAAAATTTTTGTTTAGATGTTCAAAATTTAAAATAATTGTGTTAATGTTTTAATGCTATTTTTATTTTTTTTACTAAAAAAATTGCGTAGAAGTAGTAAAAAGTCCTTAATTATAAATTCCTAAGGTGTCTTGAAATCAGCTTGATTTTTTTTTAATCTTAAATATTAATGTAAAAAAAAATAAAGAATACCTGAAACCATGTAAGCAAGATCATTTCTTAGTATATCGAAAACATCTATTTTGGTTTGTTCGTCTGGTATTCTATTTGTCTTAATGAAAGATCCGCAGCTAAATTGATGAAAATCGTCACCTTGAAAATTTAAACCCAAAAAAAATGTAAGTAATTTAAAATAATATAAAAAAATATTTTACATGGATCAACCGATGTGTCCAGATTGTTTAAAATTGTATTGGCTGTAATTTAAATCATCAAAGTTTAACATTGATTAAAACAATCAAAAAACTTACCAGCTTTTATACAAGCTCTTGTTAAACAAATAGGATTTTTATCATGAACATGGTAATTTGATGCAAAAAATAGAATCAAAGCACTCATCAAAGTAAAAATCAATATTAGAATGATGCTGACAATTAAATACAACTTTTTATATCTTAAAAAATTTACTTTTTATCTAATGTAAAATTTTGTTTAATGTAATACTTGTTATTTGGATTTCCAATAATTGTTTGGCTATTTTCCATATCCAATTTGCTTTTTTAGTAAAAAAATCAAGTTTGGTTAATATGCTTTTAACAAATTTCGATTCAACAATTAAATAAAAAAAATAGAAGTAAAAATTTTAATATCAGCTAAATATAAATAAAAACAGACACATATATTAAAGAAATCTAGGAGAGATTTTCAAATTTTTGATCTATAGCCTTTTTAGTAAAATTTTTTACTGGCTGATTAGTTGATTATTCGTTCTTTTATCTGTTTTATTGATTTACAGTCTGGAAAAGCTCAAAATAATGCATTAAAAATATTAATCCAATTAAGCTCTCTGTAAGTTTTTAAAATTAATACTTAAAATGAAATGAAAGTACTTTAAAGATTGAAATGCAATAGTTATGAAGACATTTAGAATCATCTTTTATTATTTAATAAAGCAAAATTTTTCTAATTAATTTAAATGTCAAAAACAAAATATCAATTATTTTAAAAAAATCAATTAGACTTAGTTGTCTCAGGCTAGATTTTTTAAAGAGTGAGAAAAAATTTTTAATTATCGCTTTTTTGAAAAACAAATATTAAGATTCATGTTTCTTAGGATATTTTAAATTTTCGTTCCTTTAAATTAGAAAAATAAATAAGTTCCAAATAATACACTCAAAAATTAGTTTAACTTAAGCCTATTCTGATTTTAAAATAAAAAAAAAGGCTCTTTCAACAAAATCAATCCACACCAGTAAAAATTAACAAAAAAAGATTAAGCCCATGATAAAATCTATTTTTTGCTTAATTTCATTCAAGGTATAATTAATCGAATGATTAACTATCTAAATTCGTTATTAATGCAAGATTAAATGTAAAACTAGAAGATTTGATTCCAATTAAGCAGTCTTTAAAAATTTTTATTCAATTTTGCAACACCTTAAAAAATTTCATTTTTTTTAGTTTTTCAAAAATCTTTTTTTTCTTTAAAACTACTTGTGTTTGATAAATTAATCTTGAAAAATTACTGATCTTCAATATTTTTTAAAAATAAAAATGCCATTCAATACAAAAGAAATAATATTACATGACTTATTTATGATTAGTGTTGAGTAGCGTGAGTGGCGGCCACTAGACCGCCAAAAAATTGTAGTGAAAAAAATGGTGTGAAAACAAATTTTAAAAAAATATTTAATATGAAAATTTGACAGATAAAAGAATTGAGCATAAGAGAAATCATTAATTTTTAGAGAAAAAAGAATTTTTCCTCGCGGCCATCAAAACGGCCAACACCACTTTTTGGTAGTCTAGTGGCCGCCACTCACGGTACCCAACACTTTTTATGATTCTATATCAATATGAATAAAGAAAATTTTAAAGAATATTAACGACTTATTTTAGAAACTGCTTGCTTAAAACTGAAGAATTTTCAAGAATATACTGTTTTTATACCCACAATTAGAATTAAAATTAACTAATATGTTTTCTTATTTTCATTACTAAACCTTCTCTTCCTCTTCTTCCTACACTTTTCTGTCTATTTCTTTTTTAAAAAAATCAATTTACAAAATATAAGAGTAAAGGCAGATAAGTAAAAATGGATAGAAAGTCTATAGATAGAGTTTTCTTGTTAAAAAAAATTTATCCTTTTTATCAAGAGTCTTTTAAATATTAAAATAAAGATCCTTAATTTGCCTCTGAATTGTTTCTTTATCGGAATATTTTGTATCTTAACTATCCGAAAATTTTCATCATAAAGTATATTTTTATGGACTTAAAAATAAAAGAGTTTTAGGGGCTACTTTTCAAGCTTTTGGCGTATGATAGCAGACACATAGATTTAATTACGAATGCAAAAAACCGTGATGAGTTTCAGCAAAACATAAAATTTCAAAAGGACAAAAAATTAGAAATTAGGCTTTTAATTAACATGATGCTCAAGCTTATCAGAAAGAGAAATCTCTTAGGAGTGGTAATTGAGTAATAATAATAATAAATCCCAATTTGTAAAGAAATTTGACATAACAGCACAAATTTTAAATAAGTGTTTAGTCATTGAATTATTCAAACAAACAATTAGTCAATCATTTTGTAGGTAGGCTTTATTTCAAGACTCGAAATATTTTTTTTTGATGAAACCTTACATTTTTCTTTGTTAAAACTCATTAAGCATTTGATAGTCCATTCTATCAAATCATCAATATCTTGAAGTATCTTTGAGCTTTCAGAATCTTTTATTATAATTGATAAAAGCTTGGTAAACAGTCTACCATCAGTAAACAGCAACTTAAAATGATTCAATCAAACTTGATAAAATATTAAATGCTGCAAGATAACTTGAAAAGGATGAATAAAATAAAAATAAAGTGACAAAAAGTCAAAAAGATTTTATTTTTCAATCTTATTTTGTTCTTTCAGATAATTTTAGACTTTTTTATAAAGAAAAAAGCTTAAAAACATGATCTTTTGAAATTGGCTTTAAGAAGATTAGAAATTCCATTTAAAGATAAATGATAGCAATTTATTTCTGATAATATATTTATTTTTTGGTTTAATTTTTTAACTCGAAATTTTTTGAAATTTAATCAATTAAAATGATTATCTTATCAAAAATAAAAAAAAACAAATTAAAACTTGCATTTTCTTAAATATTTTACAATAGACATCATTTAAAAAAAAAGATTAAAAAAATAACAACTTATTTTTGCTGAACAAAATTTCACAAACCGAACAAAAAGAAATATATTTTAGCTATTTATGTAAGGGATTGGTTTTAAAATATCATATGATCTAAAAAATAAATTAAATATAAAAAAAATTATCCAATTTTTATAATTTAAATTTTTTTTTCGAGTACGTTTTTTTAAAATAAGGGTCAGGAAAACATTTAAAATGTGTGACAAATATTTTGGTTTTGTGTTTCGTAAAAAAAGAATTGACAGCGAAAATATTGGTGAAACAAAACTTGCCAGAGTTCTCAACACAATTGACTTGACCGCTTTAGGTTAATAATTTAAAAATAAATTAATTTAATTTGAAAAAAAAAACAAAAAATATTTTAATAGGAATTGGATC
This sequence comes from Brachionus sp. 'Tiscar', assembly GCA_006352455.1. Classification (NCBI taxonomy): domain Eukaryota; kingdom Metazoa; phylum Rotifera; class Eurotatoria; order Ploima; family Brachionidae; genus Brachionus; species Brachionus sp. 'Tiscar'. Next base: position 27,288 of record VANL01000010.1, on the reverse strand, counting down.
GACTTTGGGTACTTAACAAAAGAACTTAGGTGAAAATAATTAAACTAAATTTGGTAACCTATAGGTGCTGGAATATACGTTTTGGCTGGTTCCGTAATCAAAAATGTCTCTGGACCATCTGTTATTCTTTCATTTATGGTTGCAGCTGTTGCATCAGTATTGGCCGGTTTGTGCTATGCTGAATTTGGAGCTAGAGTTCCCAAAACCGGCAGCGCATATGTGTATACATATGTTACTATTGGAGAGTTTCTAGCTTTTATAATTGGCTGGAATCTTATTCTTGAATATGTAATTGGAACTTCAAGTGTTGCTAGAGCATTTAGCACCTATTTTGACTCTCTTGTAGATAATAAAATACAAAATTTTTTCAGAGAGTATATGCCTTTGAACATAACAGGATTTTCACCTTATCCAGGTTTTTTTTCTTATCATATCAATCTAAATTGTACTCATGGGCTCTTTTTTTTTTAGATTTTTTTGCCTTTTCAATTACGATATTGATAACAAGTATTTTAAAATTGTCTAAATTGAAAATATTTTTTAATTTTAAAAGTTATTCTTGCTGTCGGAGTGCGAGAGTCATCGACCATGAATAATATTTTTACCGGAGTAAATTTAATTGTGGTTACATTTATAATAATTTCAGGATCCATTAAAGCTGATTTAGATAATTGGTCAATAAATCCTAATACTGTAAGCCATTTTTTTGTTAAAATAAATTATTCTTGGAAAAAAATATCTGCTTTTCAGCACCTTTGATTTGATCAACACTTATCACTTTAAAATACGAGTCAAAAAAAAAATTCTTAGGGTTGTAAACTTTTTTAACAATTTAGAACTATTATTATTAGAACTAATAGTAGTAGTAATATTAGTAGTAGTAGAAGTGGTGGTTGCTGTACTGAACAAAATAAAAGCTAATTTGTGTAAATCAAATAACATTAACACTAGAAAGGCCGAGGGGTTTTTTAGACCCCTTTTTGAAAAATTTAAACTTGAATATTATCTCAAAGATATAGAGTTTTAAGAAATTACTCAGAGAAACTAAAAAAAAATTTAATTTTTTAATAAATTTTATTTATTATTATTAAAATTTTAATTTGAAATTTTTGTAATAAATCAGCCGGGCTTTCTACTGTTAAGCAATCAAAAATTTTTTCAAATTTTTTTTCCGTTGCATACTTTCTATCATAATTAAATCAAAACTAATAAAATTAACTTTTATTGTAATCAATATAAACAATTTCAAAAATTTAAGTTACAGGTTATGAATACATCAAAATAAAAGCTTAAATTTTTTAAGTTATATCATCTTATTTAATGAGATATTAAATTCTTATTTCTTTTAGTCTACTCTTTTTTAAACATTTTTAAACTTTTTTAAACAATAATCAATGCTGGTTTAATTTTTTGTGTTTGAATTACAAAATGTAATAACTGTTGAAAAATCACTGAAAAAGTGTGATATTATTTTTTTTTCAGCTCCAATATAAAGATATTTTTAATTTAATCTTGCAAGAATTTTCGTATTTGAAATTTACAACTTTTTAGTGAAATAGGACGATTTTAATTTTTATTAGCTAAAAATATAGTTTTCTTTCATCAGTATACATCTACTTATAATAGAATCGGATTCCATCATAATGATATATAAGACAAAATGTAATACATTAGTAATATTATCTAGTTTCAGATAATTATCAAGTTTGTTTTTTAAATTATTTTTAGATTTTTAATATAGTAAAAAAAAGGATTTTTGAATATTCTTTTAATTATTCAAAAATAGTTATCTAAACAATACAATATTTTACAAGAATCTTCAATTAAGTGTTAATTAAGTTAATTTTAGAAACATGGAATTTTTAATTTTTATAATTTAAACGAATACAGTTATAATGAAAAAAGTAAATTTACACTAATTAACGAAAATTTGTTTTTTTTTATATGGTAAATTTTTAGGAAATAAAAATTTAAAAGAAAATAATTTTTAATTTAATCTAATTTTCTTAGAATGAATCATTTGTTTTTGTTTCATTAGGATCACATTTAAAATTCTGCAATTCTAAAATTTAATTTCTGAAAATAATTTATTAAATGATAAATGATTGCTTTGTCTTTATTTTGCAAATAAACTAGAAAGAAATATCAACTAGAATGTTTTCTATTTTTTTAACCATTATTTGAAAAGTAAAAACTTCCTAATTTTTTTTAAGTTTGTGAATTTAACATTGGGTAAGAACTGGTCTAATCCATGCAATGCAACATATCAATCATGTGGTAACGGTGGATTTTTTCCATTTGGATTTTCTGGAATGTAATATTTTGAATCATTAAAAAAAAACTTTTAAATTTATATGTTATAGGCTTGCTGGTGCAGCTAAGTGTTTTTATGCTTTTGTTGGTTTTGATTGTATTGCTACAACCGGTGAAGAAGTTAAAAATCCCCAAAGAGCAATTCCGATTAGCATTATTTTCGCTCTTCTAATTTGCACTGTTGCATATTGTGGTGTTTCGGCAGTACTAAGTCTAATGCTTCCATACTACTTGATAGATGAAAATGCTCCAATGCCTGAGGCTTTTAGACTAGTCGGTTGGAACTGGGCTAGATATTTTGTAGCAATAGGTGCTATTTGTTCCCTATCAACTAGGTTTTTATTTATTTTTTTTAAGTAAAAATCTTTAAATTTAATTTTCAGTCTTCTTGGTGCAATGTTTCCTCTGCCAAGAGTGCTCTATGCAATCTCATCTGATGGTTTAATTTTTCGAATATTGTCGAAAGTTAATCAAAGATTCAAAACTCCACTTTTGGCAACAATTTTGAGCGGATTGTTTGCAGCTTTTATGGCAATGATCTTTGATTTAGACCAATTAGTAAATATGATGTCAATAGGAACTCTTTTGGCTTACAGCTTAGTTGCCCTTTCGGTTTTGATACTTAGATATCAGCCTGAAAGCGATTCGAGAGAAAGACGACTAATAAACAGAACAGACTCAGATGAAGATCTAAATGCAAATTTATTTAAAAGACTGTTTAATCCATCGAAAATTGCGAACAAAAGCACATCACAGTTAGTTAATATTTTAGCAGCATTTTGTTGTACGAAGACCGCAATGGCTTAAAAATTTATTAATAATTTGCTTTTTACAAGGTCTTGATATTGTCATCATATGCCTAATACTTGTGTTTGCCGAAGAAAAAATCAAACAAATTCAATATATAATTTTGTTGGCTGTTTTTGTTACGATTGGTATAATAATCACATCTTTAATAATGAGACATCCTCAAAATAAAAAGATAATTACTTTTAAAGTAAGTAAAGAATTTTTACAGAATTTAGATAAAAAATTTTAATTCGTTTTTGAAAGAAAATAATCTGAAATAAAAATATTTTTAGGTTTAAATTGTTCCAAGTCAGACAACCTAGAATGTTTAAAAGACAATTAAATGAGTTCATTTTTTGCTATTTTGTTAGTAAATATTATAAAATATTTCGCTATCGGGCCAACATGAAAATAATTTTACATTTTAACATTTTTAGATTTTTCGTGCATTATTTCAGAAAATTAAAAAAAAACTCTCCCAAATTACTTAATAAACAAAAAAATTTTTTATATTCTGAATTATTGCACAAAGAATATAAAAATATGAAAATGTTAAAATGGAAAACTTTTCAAATTTTGCCCACTATCTGATGGTTAAATTACATTAAAAGTTAATAAAAATATGGAAAATTATCAATCAAATAAATATAATTTTTATTTGATGAGTGCATTATATTTGACAAGTGTTTAATATTAGTATTTATTATTGTATATTTAAAAGTTTTAATCATTTTAATATCTTTTAGTTAAAATAAAAAGTAAACTTAAGCAATATTACTAAAAATTTGAGTTAAATTCAGAGATGTTTAAAAGTCCTAAATCTCAAATCAAGTCCGGACTTTTTTAAAATTTTTATTTCAAAAAAAAAATCTGTATTATAAAGTCCAAGTATTTGTTTTTTTCAGTGAAAGACCGGAAACAATTTACAAGTTACAAAAAATAAAAATAAGTGATAAGCTACCTGTGGAGCGGGACTAGCGGGACTACTTTTTTTTGGGACTTTTAAACAAGTCTGGTTAAATTACCAAAGTTTATTTAATCTTATGTAAGGACGCCAATTTGGCTATCTAATTTGCAAAAAAAAACTTTATTGATAAAAAATAGGGTAATTGCAATAATTATTATTAATTTTTTCCTATTTCAATATTAATTATATAAGAATATTATTTTTTTTACAAAAATTTTTATAGAATTTTTCAATTTTCGAAACTGATTTAATATAAAATTGATTAGTTTTCCTATTTAAATTTTCAAAAAGTTCTTAAAACTTTTTTTTAGATTTTGTTTGCTAAAAGAGATAAACATTGCCATTAAGTTAAATAGATACAAAAAACCCATCGACTAAAATGTAAAATTCATTTAATATTAATTTTAAAAAAATATCTTTTAAATTATTCCTTTTATTCTTTATAATCTCTGGCCTTAAAACTTAATTTAAGATTTGGACTTTTTTTCAAGGGTATACAACGTATATTTTATCATAAATCTTGAAAAAGATCTTTTTTTATTTTTTTTTTCCTTATTCACTCCTTGTGGAGCATAGGGTCATTACTTTTGATTTCCACTCAAGTCGATCTTTTGCCTTTACCCTTGCTTCTCCCCATGTCATACCCATTTCGATGAGCTCTTTCGTGATTGTTGACCTCCATGTTACTGCTGGTCGTCCTACCTTACGTCGCCCTTGAGGTGTCCATTGAAGGGCCCTTTTTGGTATCCGTGTATCTTTCATTCTAAGTACATGCCCGAGCCATCGCAGCCTTTTGTTCTTAATGCATTGACTTAATGGTTCTGAATTTGATCTTGTGTAAAGCTCAGCATTTGACAATGTCTCAGGCCAGTGTAAAAAAAAAGATCTTGCATAAAATTATTTAATAGATCTATTACCATATTAACGAAAAAAATAAATCGATAAGAGCATTTTTAAATTGTGTGATTTTTGAATCTTTTTTTTTAAAAAAAAAAAAAAAAATATCAAAACTATATTTTTTTAAATTAAAACTTAGCTTAAAAACACAAAAAAATTTTTAAATTTGATGCATGAATTTTTAAGAATTGAAAATTTAAATTTGTAACGTAACTTTTTACACACACAGATTCTAAATCAATTAAGTTATAATAATGAAATTTTTAATATTTAAAAAAATTCAATCTTAAAATAAAATATATATACATATGTGTATATTAATATCAATTAAAAAATTGATCTAATTTGATTTATATCTGAAATTAATTATGATGAAACTAAAATAATCTAATCTTTATTTTTTAAAGATGCCTTTGATTCCAATTCTGCCATTGATCAGCATTTTTATCAATTTTTATTTGATGCTTGTTTTAAATTCAGCAACTTGGATCCGGTTTGGAATTTGGATGTTAATAGGTAAATTCTCATTGTAGAAAAAAAACTAAATTAGTTTGAATCTTGATTGAAAATAAATTCGAAAAAATTAAATTAAAAAAATTGAAAAGGGACGTGAATAACTTATAGATTTAGAACCCTTAAATTATATCAATAAAAAAGATATAAATTTTATTTAATTTAATTGAATTTTAAAGGATTTTTGATATACTTTGGCTATGGTATTTGGAATAGTTCAGAAAGAAGGCAGTATAATTTATTAAATACTGAAAGTGATGATTCTAACGAATCTGGCAATTCAGAAAACGAAGATGACACAAGAAGCTTGTGAAAAATTTTCTTTTTTTCATCTAATTTTAAAGCAATTTAATTTTTTTATTCGTTCAATTCAATTATATTAACAAAAATATTAATGTTTCTATTTAGAAAAAAGTTTTATATCTAATTTAAATAAAATAAAATTTTCTCTTTAGTAAAATTTTAATTGATAAAATCAATCTTATCTCTATTACAGACTTTCTCAGTTTAATGTACAAAATTGCCGAGCGCGATCCTTAAAACTACAATTTAACACGCTTGATTTACTTTACTCTTAAAATGTCTAGGCATATCTAGATTTTGAAACTAATTAGTAAAAATCTTTGAAAATTTCAACAAAAAAAAAATTGAAGCTCTTAATTAGGGTAAATATTTTCCTAAAAAAAATCTAAATTGATAGTTTCGATTTTATATTCAAGATTAAATTGTTTAAATATTCGATTTCTTTTTTCAAAAAAATGCTTTTAGCAATTTTTTTTCTGAAAAAATAAAATTGAGTTTTTGCTTTAATATACTTTATTTAAAATCAGAAATAAAAAAAATTAGGTGTTTTTATTTAAAATTTACTTGTTTTTAATTAATTTTTATGAAATGCTAACTTAAAAAAAAACTTAATTTTAATTTTAAAAAACCCACGTTTTTGGTTATTTACTTGAAGAAAATTGAATAAATCAAACAAAAATTCAATTAAAATGTTTGTATAAACGAATTAGAAATATTTTTTTAATAACAAATCAATTTAAATCTAATTTTAAGTAATTTTTTCCTGTTTATTTTCAATTAAAAAAGATGGAAATTTTTTTCCAATTTTGCTCTTACAGGACTTATAGGTAAAGCATACAAAACAATTATTGTGGCCATAAATCAACTTTATTTTTTCAAAATATAATATGCTGGTATTTATCTATTAATGGGCAACTTTGTTTGTAGGGCTTGTTGTGCAAAAGATGAATGTAAAATGGAATGAATTAAAAAAGCGACGCACATTAGCGTGTTTTTGTCGCCCACTTTGTCTAGTATGGTATATTGGCCCAAATTGGTATGTCTCTAATTTATTTATAATTAACTAGTTTTTTGAAATTTTAATTAAAATTGTATTTTTCATTTCTCATCATCAATTAAGGCAAGCAATCGAAGAATGGAAAAATCGTTAATCAAAAACAAAATTTACCCTCCACCTATAATTTTTTCTCATATGTCTTGAAATATGCTAAGTTCGAATTTTGCTTAGTACTTTTGGTAAAATAGATAAAAACAAACTATTTTTTATGCTTTTTTGAGTGTTATTGTTTTTGCTCATTCACAAACGTGAATTAGACTTCGACAATGTGATATACGAATTCAAATTGGCCAAGGGGGCTCAAGTTTTGCTTCACTGATTTACTATCTAGTATAAATAAGATGTCCCATTTTATTTGGACCATCAAACCAAACAACAAACAAACAAATAGATTTGAATTTAACATTCAATCAATTCTTTAATTCTCTCTTGGACGCAAGTAAATGAGATTTATGCTAGTTTAGCTTTGATTCTGAATTTAATCGAAACGTAAATCATTCAGGCATTAAATTAAATATAACAATTTTTTTTCAATTAGAAAATTTTATAAAAATAGTGATTTATTTTAAAAGTTAATATTTAAGTTTAAAAAAATTTTGTTGTTGGTTCAATTAAGCTAGGTTTTCAAATTTTAATAGTGATAATTAATTTTAAAAAAAATAATTAAAAATTTAGTTTTTCTTCTTACATTTGTACTAACGAGTTTCTAATTTTAATTTTCCCACAAGAAAGTTTTTCCCAAGCGTAACCGAGATTTGACTATATAAAAAACTCGTTTTTCATATTTTTACTATTCAAACAAAATTTTACTAAAAATTTTAATTTAAATTTTAGATTTTTTGAATCTTACCTTAATTAACTAGACAAATATTAGAAAAATGGGTGGTCGTAACGCAAGATGTTGTATGCCAGCAGGTCCAAGATGCCCTCCAGGTTGTATGCCAATAGGAGGTGGAATGGGAGGCTTCGGTCATGGTATGGGTATGGGAGGCTTCGGTCATGGTATGGGTATGGGAGGCTTTGGTCATGGTTTAGGAGGATATGGTGCTATGGGAGGTTTCGGTCATGGTATGGGTATGGGAGGCTTCGGTCATGGTATGGGTATGGGAGGCTTCGGTCATGGTATGGGTATGGGAGGCTTCGGTCATGGTATGAGTATGGGAGGCTTTGGTCATGGTTTAGGAGGATATGGTGCTATGGGAAGTTCCGGTCAACAAACACTATTAGTTTGTCAACCATTGTCTCAACAAGCACATATTCCTGCTCCAGCCCCAATACCAACCCCAATTCCTGCTCCAATACCAGCTCCAACCCCATTACCTGTTCCATCGCCAATTACTTACCCTCAACCAAATCCAGTTCCACAACAAATTGTTGTTTATCGACCATCATCATCATCAAATGCAAGAGTACAATGTCCTCCAGGTTGCGTTCCAGCTAAATCATTCAGTTCAAATTCTAGTCCATCACCAAGACACAGACAATAAACAGTATTTACATATTAGTAGTATTCCATAGATTTTAGTATTAGTTTTTTATTAATCAAAATATAAAATCTAACATAATAAACAACCAACCTAAATATCTAACATTAGTTTAACCAAACAATCATTTAACCAAGTATTAATTTTTTTATGGCACATCAAAATGAATGGATTTTAAAAATTTTAAAATCTTTTTTAAAATTTAAATTAACGTTAAAAAAATTTAAAATCTTCAAAAATTATGTAATCATTAAGCCCGATTTGAAAAAAAAAAAAGATAGGTTCCTATATTATTTAAAAAAAAAAATTTAGGTTTTTTTTTTCTTAATAAATAAATATATTTTAATAAAAATAATTTTTTAATTTAACTCTAACCTTAAATTTAACTAACATTTTAGTTCCTTAATATAAACTAATAATTTACTTTAATATTACTTTAAAACTCTCAGTCAAATTTTTGCAATAACCACCTCCTTCCTAAATTTTATCAAAACCAATGTTACTAAATTAAATCAAGTTTCTTTTAAAAAATGTTTTAAAAATGATTCTTAAAAAAATAGTTAAAACCGACTTAGTTCTGAATATTCAAAAAATAAATTATCTTTTACCTAATTTAGATTTAAAAAGTAAAAAGATATAAATAAATAAAAATGGGCTCAAGAAATTCAAGATGTCCAAGACCATGTCCACCTGGTTGCGTTCCTGTCTATCCAACATGCAATCCTCGTCCGTGCCCTCCACCATGTCCACCGCCATGCCCACCACGATGCCCTAGACCATGTTCTCGTCCGTGTCCACCACCATGCCCTCCACCAATGCCAATGCAAATGCCAATGCCATCATTTTGTCCTCCACCAATGCCCATGCCAATGCCTTGTCCCCCACCTATGCCATCTTTTTGTCCACCACCTATGCCACCCCCAATGCCAATGCCCATGCCAATGCCAATGCCTTGTCCACCACCTATGCCACCCCCAATGCCAATGCCAATGCCCATGCCAATGCCCATGCCAATGCCGTGTCCTCCACCTATGCCACCCCCAATGCCAATGCCCATGCCAATGCCAATGCCGTGTCCTCCACCAATAATGCCTCCTCCAATGCCATCATTCTGTCCCCCACCGATGCCACCACCAATGCCGTGTCCTCCACCAATAATGCCACCTCAAATGCCAATGCCTTGTCCACCATCTTTTCCTCCTCCAATGCCTTCATTTATGATGCCACCAATGCCTAATGGACCTGTTCCTTCATTTCCACCGATGTTTCCACAGATGCCCGCTTTACCGCCACCTGTTTTTCAACCACCATTCACACAAGTAGCCCCTCCACCACCACCTCAATCTTTTACCCTCCCACCCCAACCGACCCTTACACAAAATTTAACACAAACAAATGTTTACCGAGCTCAACCTGTTCCAAATCAATTGCCTTGCTGTCCGCCAAATTATTTCCCTCAACCTCAACCACAACAATTTAGACCATATTGTCCCCCAGGTTGTGTGCCAGCCCCACAAAAATGTCCTCCAGGTTGTGTCCCAAGTTCATCAAAAGCAAAAAATCAATCATTTACTAATTACCCGGAATTCGGTAGAAATTCCCGTCTTAGACAAATAAGTCCTAACGAGAGAAAATAAAAAGTAGGTATTGACAGCTTAAAGATTTAACCAAACTTATTATATTTATTTTAGATTGGAAACCTAAGTCCTAAAATTTTAATTGTCTAATTTTTTTAATTAAATTTTTTGATTACTTAAAGTAGTGTCTTAGTTGTTCAGTATAGAAGGTATATTTTTATGGATTTTAAGGGATATTTTTTTTTGATCGAAACTTTTTATAACTTATTTCTATTTCTTTATATCAAAGAGTTAATGTTAGAACGATATTTTTGATGGAGTTTTTTTTTTAGTTTATTGCAAAAAATTAGTAGATGTCCAATACATTTCGGACATAAAAATTGAGATTCCAATTTTTTTGACTATTCAATCAACCTAAAAAACAGTGATTGAGATTAAATTAATTCTATAGGAAATGAATTTAAAACTTAGAGTTTATATTTTATTAGAATAAAATTTTATTTTAATTATTTAATTTTTTTTATATCGAACAAAACTCATAAAAAAGTTTTGTGTATTGTTTTTTAATACAAATAATTTGAATTTTTTTTATAAACTAAATTCTAATCTAATTATTTGGATTCAGTATTAACTATATTTTATACAAATTATACAGTCAAAAATGGGTTTAAGCAAGTCAAAAGTAGAAAAATCAGTCCAACAAGGTTTTCCCAACCAACCAGGATTCTCTACAACACCAGGCCAATTTCCATCCTTTGCAAGTCCATCTAGTGCTTTTGGTTCTCAGACATTTCCTGCCACTGGATCAGGATTCGGTTCACCAGGATTTTCTTCACCTACTGCTTTTCCACCATTTCCAACTCAAATGCCGGGACAAATGGCTGGCTTTCAAAACAATCAAGTTTTTGGTCAAGCTCCATTAGTTTCTTCATCAAGTTTTCCAGTTTCATATCCAGGACAACGTAAAATAGAGTTTTAATTAAAATAAATTATTTAAAATATTTGATTAAAGCATTCAGACCATTAATTCCAGGATATGCCCCAGCACCAGGAAATGAAAGAAGAGGTAAATTAATTTTAAAGAAAAATTTTAAAAAATTTTAAAATAAATTTTTTAGATCAACAAATGGGGCAAATGATTCCTCAAGTACAGCCTGTACAGCAGCAAGGCAAAGCTCGAAAGCATTAATGTTCAGCTAGCTTAATTATGCAAACCACCTTAATGACGCTAAAGAATTGATTTTTTTTTAATTTAATCATTTATTCTGTTTTATTAGCACTCAATTTTATAGAAAAATATTTATTTATTTACATTAGAATGGCATTATATTTTGTACTATTGATGACTAGTAGAGATGTTAAGCAAAACCTCTTTATTTTCGTCTATATGTGCGAATTGAAATTATCTATTATCTCTAAAAAATATCAATCATTTTATATAAATTGGTTTGTTTTATTTTTAAAAAGTAATGATCCAGAGATTATGAGTATGAATTAATTTGAAAATTTAATAAAATTTATTCAAAACAAAAACTTATTTAAAATTTATTTTTATTTTTTTGATCTTTAAATTCCTAGTATATCTGTCAATTGAATAAAAAATTAATCGACTAAATTTAGTTTTAATAAATCAAAATAGTTATCGATAGTTGAAAAAAAAATTATTTTTTTATTTGAGACTGAAACATCGCACTCTTTTCATGTTATTCAATAGCTAAATTTATTGTAAAATTTTTTCTTAGCAAGCATAAAAGCTTGTATCAAAATCAATATTAGTAAAACCTAGTCACAATTTTCTAAACGAAATATAGTTCTTTAAAAGAAATTTTTTAAAATAATCAATAAAGAACGATAATTTTTATTTTTGTGATTATATTGCAATGGATGTGATCTGAGATGAAATAATATTTTAAAAAAACTAACGAGTTAAACAATAAAATTTTCAAAATTATTTTTTTATTGATCAATATCAGAAAGATATATTTCTGTTATGATTCAATAAAATCAAAGTAAATGAATAAAAAAAAAAGTCTTAGGAAAAAAGAAAACACTGGTACAATAATTCAACTTTGTTTTTTTTTTAAATATATTTACTTAAAAACTTTTAATAAAAGATTTTTAAAAAATTTCGACCATCTTAATGATTACATTATTCTAGAGCCGAACCCGAAAGCTTGTTTAATTGAATTAAAATAATAATTTTTCCATCCTTCTTCTGTATTCTCAAAAAAGTTTTGCGGTATTCCAGTCTGATTTAGATTCAGCAATGTGTAATCTTCTTTCTCATTGAATTCTAATGTAACAACTGAATAATGCTCATCAACCCAACGCTTGTTTCTCCAATTCATAATTATCTTTTTGTTTGGTACCTTAAAAATTCAATTTTGAAAAATTTTTTTGGTTTTTTGGCAAAAATAGAAAAAAATAGTTACCAATTCAACAAAATTTCCAGTGACATTTGAGTCAAAAAGAGAAAATTTTCCTCCTTTTTCTGGCTCATAAATAATATTTGATGATCTAGCAAAAGCCCTTACCATTTCAATATTGGTAAATACATCATACAACTCATTTACTCGGCATTTAAAATCTTCAGTAATGGACAATTTTTTAGTCGGTATTTTGGCCGAACCATTAATTTCCTGATTTGACATTGTTGAAGCGGATTTTTCGATCGATTTAGGCGCCTGTATATTTCCTTGAGTAGAAGCAAGATTTTTCAAATTGCTACTGCTGTCTTTAGTTGGTAGAATAAGTCCTTGAGAAAACTCTTAAACAGATATATCAATAATAAATAAAAGCTCTAAGATAATTTTTTTTTAAAGAAAACACCTTCTTTTAATAAAGTAATATATTTGGCCAGTTGTTCACGTATTTTTTGAGTTCCTTGTCTATACATGAATTCTTTCATTTTAGGCTGTTTGTTTTCATTGGTCATGCTAATGTTGACATCCACATCTTTTGCGTCATGCTCTTCGCTTAGATTTGGTATATCAAATTTTCCTTTGTAAACAGTTTTGTTTTCACCATTTTTCAGCGTTCCTTCCCAGTCTCCATTCACTACCCATTCGTAGAAAAAGATAAGTTTAGCTTTACGGTTATTAGCAGTTGCTTCGCCCTCTATTTTGGAAATTTCTTTTATTTTACAACAAACTAAAGTAGACTAATTCAAAATCTTTTAATAAAAGTGTTCATTCAAAATTTACATTCTTCGTTTTCAATTATCAAATCAGTAAGCAACTCTTTTAACTTGTCTCTTGACCATGGAGTTGCATTTTTTTCGGTCCAATGCCAATTATTTACATTGGTTGCATCAGCTCGTTCTTCAACAATCCATCTAGGATCACCTTCTCCCCATTTAGCCATCTTATCTTTTTTCTAAGACTGATTTTTCAAGAATTTTCTTTTCGAATAAGTTGGATTTTAACTTAAAAATATATTATTTTATATACTTGCGCGCTTTTATATTTCAAAAAGCATACTATTTAACTGAAATAATTTAGTTCTAGAAATTTCTAGAGTATATTTTTCAAAATAGTATATTTTTGAAATAGTAACTAAATATACAATAATGAAAATTAGACGTAATAAAATTGAGCAAATAATTTCAATTCATGTCTGAATTTAAAATCTTAGAAAGCGGAATTGAAATTAGAATACCATTTTGTCAAGGATAAAAAAGACAATCAAAGAGTCAGTGTAATAGACGATTTTTGTACTATTTAAAATTTTTGTTAGTTTAAAAATGCTTTTATCTGCTAACGACATTTGTTTTGTCTTGAATTATTTATGAAAATTTTCAAATAAAATTTTGAAAATAATTAGTTTATTTTATTTAATTAAATATTCACAAAATTTCTTTTCTAAAAACTCAAGTTAAAGGGTATTGAGAGTATTGAAAATTATGCAATATTCAAGTCTCAACTTTTACGTAACTAGACTGAGTAAAATGCGCAAATTAAAGAAAAATTTATTAAAGAGAGAATAATTTATTAAAATTTTCAAAAATTAGAATAAACCTCGTTGAAATAATTGATCTTTAGAAATTAAAATTTAAGAAATATTTAGACACCAAGTCCTTTTGCTCTGTCTCACTCAAAAGCTAAATAAAGATAATTTAATAAAGTAAATACTTAAAGTCACATTACTTAGATAAGTTCAAGATTACTTTCAGACAGCTTTTTCAAATTTTCCTAAGACGAAATAAATTTTTAATCAGCTGTAATTTTGAGTATATTATTTTCAATGATAATTTTTAAAGTCGTAATTTAAAGATGCATTCATTCGAAGTTGAATGTTTTAGATTTTAAAATAATTTTCTGTCTATGTTTAAAAAAAAACTTAGACCTCGAAGATTTTGTTTTTCCAATTCAATTTTTTTCAACTTTTGGATGGGTTCGGTTTAATTAAGGGTTTGTCACTATTAAAGTTTAAGTTTTCAATCCTATCATTATTAATTTCAAAATATATTTTTTATTCTTGACTAATTCAAGCTATTTGGACATCTTGAAAATATCCTTTGAAAAGTATATCAACATTTCTATAGTTTTTTATTTATCTTAACTTTTTATTTTATGATTAAAAGTTTTCAAATTCATCATTTAAAAAAAAAAATTTCAACTCAGTTTTTAAGATTTTTATTTTTAATTTAGTAATTCAGATAAAAAAAATTCAATGTAAAAATTTATGGATACAGTACAAAAACTAAACCATTAGAATACTAATAATAAATATCGAAATGTCTTCATCCGTTAGTCAATATAGAGGCCTAAATGCACATAATACGGATAATGAAGAAGAAGATTATCCACCTCAATTTACCACTTTTTCTCATGAAATTGAAAAATGTACTCAATGATAAATGTATGAATTTAGAGATACATTCTAATCTTATTTATATTTAAGCAAAATGGAGCCACATAGATGATTTGGATGAATTTTTTGCACGAGTATATCATTATCACCAAAACCATGGAATGCCATCACTGATCTTAACCGAATTTTTAAACCTTTTCCAAATAATGTTTTTGGCATTGTTCAGCGTTTTCATGCTTGAGTGTGTTGATTATAATATATTGTTTCAAAGCCAACAAGTAATTAGCGATAAAAAAAACAATTCATTCGTAGAAAAAAGGTCTATACATGATGTAATTTATCCTCTCGACAAGTGTATTAATAAGTAAATATTTTAAACACTATTTTCCAAATTTTAAATATAAATTTTTTCATTTTTTGTTAGCATTGACTTCAAAATTTGGTTTTCTATAACAATTGTTTTCATATTTTGGGTCTTTCGATTAATAAAAGCCATTTACAATATTGCGAGATATGCCGAAATTAGGTCTTTTTATATATCAGCTCTGAATATACATACGGTTAGTACATTTATTGAAAATTGAGCAAGGATCAGTTTTTTAAAATTTTAGCCCTAACTTTTTCTATCGGCTATGATAACTAATACATTTTTAATGTAAATTTTATTTTTCTAGAATGATTTACCCAACATAACATGGAATGAGGTGCTAGAAAAGCTACTTCAAATGCAGAAAAAACACCATTTATGTATTCATAAACAAGAGCTGACTGAACTAGACATTTATAACCGTATTCTTCGTTTTAAAAATTATTTAGTCGCTATGGTAAATCAGGGAATATTGCCGCCAAAGATTGATGTACCAATATTTGGACAATTGTAATTTTTACTTCATTTTTATTTTCCTATTTTAAAAAATAATTTTCTATTAGAATTTTGCTAACCACCGGCTTCAAATACAATTTTGAATTTTTGTTTTTCTGTAAATATTTAATCTTATTTGTAAAATTGTTTTTGAATAAAATAATTCCTAAAAGGGGGACCTTTTGCACCTTTTCAGAATTGTTATCAACTGAGACCTGAATATAAAATTTACAGTAAACGAGCTGAACTTACTGCAGAGTAAATGAATTATTTTTTGTTAAATTATTTATAATTTATAATTTAGGTTATCCAAATCAATATTGATTCTTGGAATATTGAACTTAATTTTATCCCCAGTTATATTCGTTTGGCAACTACTTCAATTTTTGTATAATTATACTGAGGTAAATTTCTGATTATTATTTATAAAATTACTTTAACCATGATTTAAAAAAATCAAGTTGATTAAACGAGATCCTAGTGTTCTCGGTTCAAGAAGATGGAGCAATTATGGTCGGTTGTATTTTAGACATTTCAACGAGCTTGATCACGAGCTAGACGCAAGATTGTCTAGAGCTTACAGGCCAGCAATGAATTATCTCAGTTCATTTGTGTCAAAATTTTTAGCAGTTTTCGCTAAATTTTTTGTTCTTACATGTGGAACCATTTTTGCAGTTCTAGTCCTATTGACCATATATGACGAAGATGTCATAAACATAGAGCATTTGCTTACAATAATATCTGTGACGGGTGCAATAGCAGGTATAGCTCGATCTCTTATACCTGATGAGGTACTTATAATTAAATAAAATTGATATTAAATTGTAAAAAATAAATTTTAGAATTTTGTTTTTTTTTCTGATCAAATGATGTTTCAAGTTTTAGCGCATGTACATTACATGCCTGATTCATGGAAAGAACATTCAAATTCTTATGTTGTCAGAGACGAATTTGTGAAATTATTTCAATATAAATTTGTAAGCTAAATTGAAGAAAAAAAATCAAGAATGATATTTTAAAAAATCTTAAAATCAAGGTCTATCTGCTTGAAGAGCTTTTAAGTCCAATAATTACACCATTTATTTTAATATTTTGGCTAAGACCAAGATCGGCTAATCTGGTTGACTTTTTGCGCAATTTTACCGTCGACGTGGTTGGAGTCGGTGATGTTTGTAGTTTTGCTCAAATGGACACAAAACGACATGGTAATCCAAAATGGTTGTCTAAGACCAATCCAAAAAAAACTCACCAAGCTAGAAATGGGAAGACTGAATTATCACTGATTCATTTTGTTCACACAAATCCAAAATGGAAACTTCCTGCAGAATCATTGGCATTTATTGACCAACTTAAAGATCAAGCCATAAAGGAAGCAAGTTTCACTGAAAAGAGCATGGCTAAGAGTACTAACGAACCTAAGACAGCTGAGTCCATAACTGAACAAAACATGGAACAATCGCTAAACAAATCGATTTACCATTTGCAATCTCTTGTTTATAATCCTGCTCCAAACCTAACATCAAATTTAATAAGTAATTTTGCTTTAAACATTAAAAATATAATGTTTTAACAATTAAAACTAAAAAAGAATCATCTTTAAATTCACAACCACAATATGATTTTCATATTCAACAAAGTGGTCAAATGCCAAGAGGAGGAGTTTCACGTATTGAAGGTCCATTATTCACTAATAAACATCAAACTCTTCTATCAATGTAAATTTTATTTATTTTTGATAAAAAAAAATTTTATCTTGAAAATATTAAGAGCTCAAGCATCAACATTACAATTGTCTTCACAAGGTCTGCCTGTAATGCCCGGTCCGAATATCACTACAGCCATTGAAAACTCTTTAGATATGTGCTTTAGCGCTTTGTATATTCATGAAGTAAGATTAAGATTAAATTAGTTCTTTCTGTTTAATAATGATTGAATCAACTAGCTCCACCGTAAATATCATCATGGAGATTATATCGACTTGGATAATGTTAGAGAGGAAAATGATGACGACACTGATGGTGACAATTTATTTGAAATGAATCAAAAAAGACCGTTATTAGAAAGTGGTAACAAGCGTGTTCAATATAATCAAGGTTTAGAGAGCGAAAGTGAAGATGACAGTGCTCATAATTTGACAATGACAAGCTATAATGATACAACTTATTTAACCAATAATCGCAACAATGGACTAAAACTTTCTCATAGCCAAAATCAAATCAACAATTTTAACTCAAACAGTCTTAATTTATAAATATTTGTTTTGAAACTATTTAAATTTTTTTTACAATAATCAAAGTCTATTTAGTTTTCTAAGAAAGATTTTTTGTCAAAATTTAAACTCTGAAAGCTTTTGTTATGAATTTAAAACTAAAACGAAATAAATTTTTTTTATAGAAGTTGTTTTAATAGCAAGAGATAAATTTATGGAATATATTTATGGCTTTCATTAGTTAAATTAGATAAATTAAACCGAAATTTTTGTTTGTGTAAAAATGTAAAGCGAACTGGTCCTTATATATTCGGTCTTATACTCTATAAAATGTAAATAACTTTATATATCATCAAAGTTTTTTTGCAAAAATTTTTTTTTGAAAATATTTTTTTTGATTATTTTTGTGAATAAATTTGGTTCAAAAATTGAGCTTTTTTTTATTTACTTAAAAAATTTTGAGAGAGTTTATTTTAGTATTCTTAAAGCACAAAAAATCTAAAATTATTGAAATTGAAATTATAAATTGATAAATAATTTCCTAAATAATATTAATTGTAATAATATTTTTAATGATTTAACTGTCAATGAAAAGTTTAGTATTTTTTTGGATGTATACAAATCAGCGTGTGAGATCTATATTCCAAAACGAAGCATTTTCTTCAATCGTAAAGTTATCCCCCCTCCCTTGGATGAACTCAAATCTAAGGCTTTTACTTAAATTAAAATATGAAGTTAACCACGTTTTTTTTAAAATGGGTCAAATTTCATTTTTTCGTTTATACTACTTTGATCATTACTTTGTATCAAAATTAGATCTATAATTAGATTTATCCTTAAAAAACTGCTTCTGAAAAAGATGATACTTCATTTTTGCATCCTAATTAATATTTGAGGATATTTTGTTACTTTCATTATTAGAATCTAAATGATCGAATTGACTTTTCAATTTTGACATTTTTTAAATTATTTTCTTTAAGTCAGACTGAATCATCAAAAAAGCTTACTGAACTCATTAAATCATTAGAATCTACCTTCTACTTCATATAATTATGCTGAGATAAGTTTAAAAAAGCTTGAATCAGATAAGAACGGATTTTTAAAAAGGAACTAGAAAAGGAGATTGGAGCCTCCTTATTCGCTTGAAAATAAAAGAGACAAATTATTATAATCTTTAATAATAAACAACAGTTAAAAATATAGATTTAAATCTTCAAATTAATATATAATAATATTAATTTGAATGATAGGTAATTCATTTGTATTAAAAAAATTTTAATATTTTACTAAAAAATAATTAAAATGTATCTTTTGATATTTAATAATAAACTGAGTAAGATCTACCAAATCAATTTTTAAATTTAGAAAAAAAATAATAATTATTTTTCATTTGAAGCTTCAAAGTATTCCTTTGATTTAGATGGGTCAGCTTTCATTGTTTTCTTTCCTGGTTTCCAATTAGCTGGACACACTTCACCATGAACATCAGTAAATTGAAATGCTTGAACTAGTCTAAGAGTTTCATCAACTGATCGACCAACTGGCAAATCGTTGATTGTAATTTGTCTCAAGTCACCCTTGCCATCGATCAAAAATAATCCACGAAAAGCAACACCTTCGTCTTCTTTCAAAACTCCGTATCTTCTAGAAATATCTTGAGTTTTATCAGCCAAAATTGGAATGTTCATTTTTCCCAAACCACCTTGTTTTCTTGGAGTGTTGATCCTTATTTTAAAAATATTACTAAAAATTTTTTTAATTTTAAAGAAGATTTAAAATATACCAGGCCAAGTGAGAAAACTCTGAATCAGTGCTTGCAGCAACAACCTCGCATCCAATAGATCTGAATTCTTCAACTCTATCAGAGAAACTGATAATTTCAGTTGGACATACAAAAGTGCTTTTATGGAAAGATTGAAATATTAATAACAAATATTTAATGAAAAATTACAAATCTAATGGATAAAAAAAAATGACAAGGTATTTTCCTTTGTAATCGTCCAACGAAATCTCTTTAAATTGGCCATCAACTACAGCAGTAGCTTTGAAATATGGAGCTGGTTTTCCTATTTGAGTTTGAGACATTTTTTCTAGCTTTTTTTCTAAATTTTTTTACTTTTAAAAAATGAAATTATGTGAAATTTTTCATTTCTTTCGATTAAAATATAATGATTTAGCATTTTTAAAAAGAAAATTCGACAAAAAAATTGTTATTTGATAAAAAAAATTCTATCATCGTTTATCTATATTATAATAAAACTGGTATTCTCTAATTGCAACAAAAATTATAGGCAAAAATCTCATGTACCCTTGCTCCAAAAGTATACATTATTAAAGAAATTGAAAGAATTTCTAGAATATTTTTTGAAATAACTATAATTTTTCTGCTACACCTTTTGATTAATTTATAGTCATGTGATTTTTTTAAATATATTCGATTTCTAGGTCTAGGTCATCAAATTCGATGGCAACCAAATTTGCTTCAAAGTTTGAATCAAGTAATTTTTTTATCAAATAAATTTTAAATAGTTTGTCCCGACTTTAAAAAACAGTAAATTATGCTTTTTAATAATAGTAAATTGAAATGCTAGTTTGTCTAATTAGTATAAACTTTTTCGATTTTTTTACCTGAA
Organism: Brachionus sp. 'Tiscar'; assembly: GCA_006352455.1. Classification (NCBI taxonomy): domain Eukaryota; kingdom Metazoa; phylum Rotifera; class Eurotatoria; order Ploima; family Brachionidae; genus Brachionus; species Brachionus sp. 'Tiscar'. Next base: position 6,872 of record VANL01000010.1, on the reverse strand, counting down.
TATGTACCATATATTAATAAAAACTTGAATCTGCAAATCTGCAAATTATAATCAATCTTCAATATTTTTTAAATATTTTATATTTTTTTCAAATTTAGATGATTATCTGACGCTAATTTTTATGTTCGATTTTTATTTACTAATTGAATTAGCCTTTAAAAAAAACACAAAAATATTTAATTTTTAAAATTTTTATTTGTCTGCAGTTTAAATAAATAGATAGAATTAAATTTAACAAATTAAACTTTGTATTTTTGTGAACAAATTGAACAATCTCCTTTTGTTGCTGCATAAATACCCATTCCAATCGCCCAAATTTTTTCACGATTAAAACTTCTAAAATTTTGTTTGGGTTCTTCTTTTCCCATTAAAAATGATGTGCCGTAGCATGTTACTTGACAAATTGTATTATAAGTAAGACTACTGTCATCTGACACATAAACAAACCCTAGAAATATTGATACTATCAAAATTAAAACACTTATTCGAAATAAATTTAATTTTATCATTTTATAATAGTTAAAAAAATTATGTTCGAATCGAAATTTTTTTGCTTAATGATAATTGCATTCTAACAAATAAAGAATTTTTTTTTTCAGAAATAATGTTAAGTTAATTTTAATTAGGTATTTTTCTAAGCAATTTAAAATCAATTTTTTTGCTTTGGTAAAAAGATTGAACATTAGTTTTAAAGTATTTATCAATTTATAAAAAAAATAAATTAAAAATAATATTAAAAATAAATTAATTTTATTAAAGCTCATTTTTAAACTGTTTAAATTTTTCATGATGAGCTTGGTCAGTGTTCTTAAACAATAAATAATAAAAATTTATCATATCTTCATAGCCTTTGATAGAAATTCTTTCATCAACGCCATGATACCTACAAAGAGAAACACAAAATATGAAAAGAAACTGATAAAAAAAATTTACCTTTTTAAATCTTCATTCAATAGTCTAATTGGCAAAAATCTATAGATGTTATCAGTTAGATTTGTATAAAATCTTGAATCTGTTAAAGCAATCATTATACCTTTAAAAAAAAAATTAACCAGAAACTATAATGTAGTTTTTTTATTTTATTCATATATTTGTTTTACCCGGCACAGCTGATACACCAGGAAATATTTGATACGTAGTATGTTCAATAATTGAATATCCTAAACTATCTATTGGAGAGGTTTTGGTCGGCTCGCTACAATCAATTATTTCGTAGTTTATTCGTTTGTCATTTATTACCTCTAAATCATAGTTCAAGACTTCTTTACAAGATTGAAGACTATGAATTCTATGATTTACATAGAATTCGGCATAAGATGGAAGTACATTTTCTTTCATTCCTGAACGAAGTATTGTTACAGCAGTAGTAGTCCTCAATAATGAATCAATAGTCGGATTTTTTGATAATATGCTATTTAAAATAGATTAAAATTAAGCAATATTGTCTAACATTTAATTATTCACAATTCAATAGCTGGTCTAAAAATCCATATATTTGATAGCACAATTCTTTGAAAGAATCCTAAATTAGTAGAAATTCTAGTCAATAAGCTTGTTTCAGGCCCATAACCCAAAAAGCTTGGATGCTTTTTTTTTTTCATTCTTTAAAAAATCAAAAATGAGTAAAATTATTTCATAAAATAAATCAAATACCTAGATATTGCATCTGAAACAATAAAAATCGCAGATTCTTCCGGATCTGGCATTGAAGAGTGTCCACCGGTAGTGTTGACATAAAATTTGACGGTAAGATAGCCTTTTTCAGCACTACTAATATACGCTAATGGAGTATCAAGACCTTTAAGAACTTTTTCAACAATCATAGTTCCTTCATCAAGAACAAATTCAAGGGAAGTGTTTCCCAAGAAATTAGCAATTGATTTAGCACCTTGATACCCTGAAGCCTCTTCGTCATGTCCATAAGCAAGATAAATTGTACGCCTAGGCTGACCATTCTTTTTTAAAAAAATTCTAAGTGCTTCTAGTTGAGCGAGCATGCTTGACTTATCATCCAAAGTTCCTCTGGCATATATGAAACCTTCATCTATATTAGCAGAAAATGGATCAAACTTCCAATTATCGCTTTGACCATCTGCAGGAACAACGTCAAAATGAGCTGCTAAAAGATATGGCTTGAGAGCTGGATCAGAGCCTTGAATTGTGTAAAGAAGACTGAAACTATTTATTATATCTAATTTTACAAATTCTTTAGCTTCGATGTCGCTGTATTCTTTTTTTTTAAACAATTAAAAAATATTGACAATTTTTTATTATACCTTTTTGAATAAAATTAATAAAATCTTTTAGAGCGCTGAAATTTTGATTTTTTTGTCCATAAGAGACAGTTTGAATACTAAGACTTTTTTTAAAGCGATTTAAAATTTCTTCATTGATTTTAAATTTTGAGACAGATTCGATAACTTTAATCTCATGTTTACATGGTTGATTTATCACATAAGCTCGATAGACCAATAGAAGAAAAAATAGAAAGAATATAAAGAAAACAATTGCAAAAATTTTGTTCATTTTTTTATAATTAGATTTTTGAAAATTATTTTAAAATAATTATGTTTTCTAATTTTAGAATGAATATTTTTTGATCAGGTGACTAAATTTTTTTTTCAAAATCTAATTTAAATTTTCAAGCTAAACTGAATTTAAAAAGCAATATTGGAATTTGACAAAAATGCTTTTAAAAATATCGATCGATCTTTAAAAATTTTTTTTTAAAGGAAATGTCTAATAATTATCTGATTTAAAAAAATTCGTATGAAATCGCTTTTTGCTGTACATTAAACAAAATCGGATATAAAAATTGAAATAATATAAATTAAAACAATAATTTACAATATTTAAATATTGATTTTCTGATTATTTCACAGAGTATTTTGAAAAAGTGAGAAAATTTAGATTAAACTAGAAATTGTTTATTTTAAAAAAAATTCAATTGATTTTAATTTTCTAATCAATTCATGATACAAAATTTAATGTGATAATTTTAGATAATAATATTTAAGATTAAGATTAAAGTAAAAATCGATTTATTAAAATGTCTGAAGCACAAATAGGAAAACCAGCTCCATATTTCAAAGCTACTGCTGTTGTTGAAGCTCAGTTCAAAGAGATTTCTATAGAAGATTACAAAGGAAATTATCTGGTTCTATTTTTTTTTCCATCGGATTTGTAATTTTTCATTTGATATTTATTGTTAATTTTTCAATTTTTCCATAAAAGCACTTTTGTATGTCCAACTGAAATTATCAGTTTCTCTGATAGAGTTGAAGAATTCAGATCTATTGGATGCGAGGTTGTTGCTGCAAGCACTGATTCAGAGTTTTCTCACTTGGCCTGGTATATTTTAAATCTTTTTTAAAGTTCTTAACAAAAAAAGATTGATAATTTCTTATCAAGAAATTTATGAGAAATGAATATCCTTTAATATTTTTTAATTTATGGATTCAAATCGAAATAAACAATTTATTAGAATTAAATCAATAGATATTAAATTTAAAATTTTTTCTAAAGGATCAATACTCCAAGAAAAAGAGGTGGGCTGGGAGATATGAATATACCGATAATTGCTGACAAAACTCAAGATATTTCTAGAAGATACGGAGTTTTGAAAGAAGACGAAGGTGTTGCTTTTCGTGGATTATTTTTGATCGATGGCAAGGGTGACTTGAGACAAATTACAATCAACGATTTGCCAGTTGGTCGATCAGTTGATGAAACTCTTAGACTAGTTCAAGCATTTCAATTTACTGATGTTCATGGTGAAGTGTGTCCAGCTAATTGGAAACCAGGAAAGAAAACAATGAAAGCTGACCCATCTAAATCAAAGGAATACTTTGAAGCTACAAATGGAAAACATTAATAATTTTAATAATTTTATTTCTTATTTTTCAATTTTTCTATAAGACAAAATCAAATATCAAATTTTAATCAAATTGTCAAATTTTATTCCATGTATGAAAAAATCTTTTAAAAATTACCATCATTAATTGTTTATAGAAATTTAAACCAATATTTAAATGTTTTAAATTTTTTTTTCAACACTAACCCCTTATTAATTAGGCTTGTTTTTTGTTATTTTTTATAAAAAACTTGAATCATTTAAATTTTTTGTTAATCATGTAAAATTTTGCATAGTTTTTGAAATATATTTTTTCAGAAAATTTTAAATATCTATGCTTTGATTAAGGGAAATTAAGGGAAAATATTTTCTCTTAAGAAATGAGAATTATTTAAATTTGTTTTTATTTAAATTTCAAAAATATATTTTATCATGTTTGTTTTCAATTTTATGAAATATTTTGTGAAAAAAATTTTAATTTATGATAAATTAAGAGTAAAATATCCGAGAAAAACTAATTCTATCCGAATTCTATTCGGCAGATATAATTAGTAATTAAATTATTACCGATTACCGACCACCTGCTCAGTGACCCGTGCAAATAAGGTTACTGTATGAAAGCAAAAGTTTTAATAAAAGCTTAGTTTTTACAGTGAAAAAGTATGACTGCTTTGATTTGTAAAAATAAAAAAAGTTTTTTAGAGATAAAAAAAGAAGAAAGAGAAAAAAAAAATTTTTTTTACAAAATTAAATTATTTTCCATTGGAATTCGCTCGCAATTATTTTAATTAGCCGACTTCGAATACAAGATTTGGAATTTTATTTTTATTTTTTTCATTGAAAATGATCTTTAGCTCTTCCACTTTAGCTTGTTTAGTATGTTCTCGAGTTTTGCTCATATAGCTTTCGCTTACAATTTGGCATTGCTTCGGTGACCTCACTCGTTAATTGAACTAGCTCACTTAAAAAATCATGATTCAGAGGAAGTTTTGAGAGTTCAATCATTAAGTCCCGTGTGTATTTATTTTCAATTAGTCTAATGTAAAAATCTGATTTTAGTTTAGTTAAATTGAATTCTGGAAGGCTAACATTAAGTGCAAGGAATAAACTTGTAGTTCTGCAGCGAGTAGGGATGCTCATCATTCGTTTAACCATATTTCCTTCAAATCTTTTGATCTCGTTAGTGAATGTTTTGCTTAGTACATGATTTTCTATACCATACAATAGTACAGGTCTAACATGAGACTTATAGAGTTGACTTTTTGCGTAAGGGTGCATTTGGTTTGTTAGTAATCCTATTGTTTGGAGGCGCATAATGGAGCTAACAGCTAGTTTCTTTCTTTTGCTCAATTGATCCATTGATGGTCTATTCTGGTATTTATTTCGTCTCCAAGGTATCGCATTGCGTCAACTCTCGTAATAATTTCACCGTCTAACGTGATAGGGAGTGCAAGAGAGTCTATAATTCTGTCTTTTGAGGCCTTACTTATTTGACTATTAAAAACCATATAGACTGTTTTGCTTGGGTTGTACTTAATATGGTTTTCTATATCATATTCAGCTATAATATTGAGTTGATCTTGCATGCCGTTTCTACTATTGCTCATGATGATTATGTCGTCTGCGTATAGAACTATATCCACAGTCAAGTTCCCAATCTTTAGTCCTGCTTTTTTATTTTCGACATTTTTTATTAGCCCTTCCATATAAATGGAAAAAAGCTTGGGGAATATGGCTCCGCCTTGCTTGACACCTATGGTAGTTTTAAACGGCTTGGAGTATAAGTTGTTGTTTGAGGCAATCATAAATGATTCTTCATAATAATTTATTTTGTATTTTATGATTGACGGATCGATTTGGGTCGATATTAGCTTTTGCCAAAGGATTTTACGGTTTATTTTATCGAAAGCTTTCGACGCGTCGATCGCTGAGACATAAACCCATTTTTTTGCAGAGAGTAATACTTTAATGCATTGCTTAAGTAAAAAAATTGCGTGAGAGCATGACGATTTTGTTTTGAATCCAAATTGTTTTTGGTTATCTTGTTGCTTTTTCACAATTTCTTTGAGTAATATTGTCTCAAAAAGGCTAGTTAGCGCGTCTGAGATTGCTACTGGTCGTAAATTGTTTGTCAAATTTTGCTTCTTCAAATTTCTTGTCGAATTCATGAGAGCATTCAAAATTCACAGAGTTATCATCGGCAAAGTTTGATCTGTTAAAAAGCTCTTGATAATGTTTTTCTATTTCTTCAATATTGATATTAATCCCGGTGTTTTTATGCTCAAAATTCCTAATTTTTTTCCAAAATTTTGTTTTGTCAAGTTTAAAGAGAACATTGATCTTTCTTAGTTCTCTATTTTTAATTAATTGTATATTATATCTCTTTTGCAGCCTGAAAAGTCTCTTTCTCTCATAGTATTCCTTCTTTTTAAGGATATCAAAACCGGAGTTTCTGTATTCAATGTATGCATCTATCACATCGATGTGTATCTGTTGTATCGTGATGTCCCACCAGCGTTTGAATTTGAAAGCTCCTATCTTTTTACGCTTTTTCTTTTTTTTGGTTTTTATTTCATTTTCTATCGACATAGTTGCATTTATTAACAGACTTGAGAGTTCATTAACTATTTTTGAAAGTTTAATTTTGAAATCTAATTTGTTCAAACCTGTCGTATTCTCTAGCTCATCAACTATTCTGTTTAATCCTAGTTCTACTTTTTCCTTGAATTTTGATCTCAAGTTTTTATTTGACCAGTTTATGGAAACATTTTTGACTGGCTTATTTATTTTTAAATTTTCGCTTTGCGAAGCTTTATAGCACAAGTCGAAAGATATACAGTTGTGGTCACTCTGGTTTCTTTCTCTCACCATTATTTGTGTTTGATATATTTCATCAGTCTTATCTGCTAGGCAATTTATGTGATCTATTCAGCTAGTTGTAGCCCGTATAGCCGAGAGGTTTGCGTGTTAGTCATTCAAGCAGAGGGTCGAAGGTTCGATCCCCGCAAGGGGAAAGAAA